>PNEQ01118804.1:0-88678 GCA_003012365.1 Medauroidea extradentata
TTATTATAAGTTTAGGAGTATTTCATAAATTTTTCACTACATTATTTTATACACATTCATACTGTTTTAAGATATGTTGATTGAGTTGCTGCATGTTATGCAATTATTGCAAGTTTGGTTTTTGAGATTTTACATTAATTATGCTGCAGTTGGACTTGTATAACATGTACAAAAGTTTTAATACTTTACATTTAAAAAATGATTTTTTTTTAACTTTTTTTATTCTAATTGTCTTTATTTAAAATGTTTCCAAATGCACATAGTGTTAGGTTTAAAATATTTGGCCCTCAGTATTTATTGTAGGGTAAAACATATGAACACCCCACAGGTGCTTTGCGCCAATCTATGTTTGAAAAAGGGGTGCGCCTAACGGAAGGTTAACCTTAAGTTTGAGGCGTGCAACTCTAGCTTCTCGACTGCACTATAAATGCTGCACAATTTGACGGTAAAAATTGCAAAGTTGTGAGGAACCATTTATTATTCATGTACCGTAAGAAAATAGTTGAAATGGTTAAACATAATCCAACCTATGGAAACGAATGAAATACAATTTTATGAACATTGCGTTCAATTGTTCAATGCGAACCCATTCAACCCCGGCAGAATTTATAAATAAAATCATGGAAACTTTAGCAATATTGCAATAAACTATTGTAAATGTTAAAATTAATTAAATTACAAAACTTATTTATAAATACACATGACTGTATAGGTCTATGAATACACAAAATTTTATTGTTTCATTTTACATCTGTAAAATATGTCCGTTTTTACAGTGTTACAATGTTTATGTTGCTGCAAGGATCTCTAACATACTTTACAATGTAATTTACGCAAACACGTTTACAAAAATTTAAAATGTAGTCAGCAAACTACTTTTCTTAAAATTTTTATCCAGACATTAGTGGCCCCAGTCACTTCTCTGTGACAGGCCCCCAGAAACATAGCTGAGAGCCTGCGAGACGACGACGAAAAGTTTTTTCTGTACTATCGTGAGTCGAAAAAAATTGTTTGGTGTCGTGCAATTGAAAACAGAATGTGCATTAGAAGGAATAATTCAATAAGGTGCACTATCTCGTCAGACGAGAAGCTTGCTTTAACTCTCAAATAACCCAACTTGTCAGTAAAATAATTTCCAATGCCAGGTAATCAGTAATACGTGTTTCAAAACGTTACCTACATTGAGTTATCGTATAATTTTTCCTCGGCTACTATCGCTAGCAAAGTATGAGCAAACATTCGGCATAACGAACGCTTTCCATGCACAACGTTTTGTTTACTTGTTGCTATAATCAGGATATTTTATGAATGGCCTGGTATTTTTCAGTTTCTGTTGTAAAATCGTCTGCATTTATATTGTTGCACACAGTTTGCGTGTTAATAGTTTTTTGTGTCTCCATTGAACACCTGAATGATAGGACAGACATAACATACTGACAGGAATAATGTATACAGTCGCTAACGAGCAGCGTAGCATACGTGGGTCCACAGCTCTACTATAGTTTGTCTCATATAACAATTCCACTTTTTGACATTTGTGTTCACATTCCTTTTTGCAGCTGTTGCCATGGAATAAGCAGTGTTCTCAAATTGTGCAATTTATCGGAACGAAAAGAAATTTTCTGTAGAAATTTATACACTTGATAACTCCTTAGAACTGTCAATAACTAGCATTCTTACGTAGGACAAATTATAGTTCTGTCGTTGTGTGTGAAAGCTCTCACTTGATATACTCCGTTTCATACAAGTTTAGTAAAATTTGTCAGCTACTTATGGACAATAATTTTTAATATTTGTGATTTGTCCGGCTCATATTACAGTGCAAGACAATATTTGCAGTATAAATGGTGAAATGGATATGTCCGGCTCATTTTAGAACTAAAAATGCCTTGCCCTGTGCCACAAATCACAAAATAAAAAAAATTATTGCCCGTAAGTAGCTGTCAAAATTTACCAAACTTAAATTAATCAGAGTATACAATGGTTCGCCACTATCCGCGCGATTAAAATACGCTCTCCTGCAGCGCCGCTGAGACGTTCTGTGTGAACATCTCAGTTCGAATCGATGATGTGCGATTAGCGTTGCTTCTTATAGGCGGTTCGGGATAAAGTGAGCACTCAAAAGCAATGCTAAATTTCTATGTTTAGCCCATTCGTATCTTTCCGCGCATGTCGGCTAACGATGGTAAATGTCTAACCACTCTGGACACGTCACTTAATGTTTGCGCGTGTAAAATAAATTGTGTACTCGGCAGGAACCTATATAGTTTGATAAAATGAAGTTTATTAATTATTTATAAATAAATGTATGTCGATTTTACTTCAGGATAGTTGTATTTAAATTGGAAAATACACGGAACTACATTAGGCAATTCGCTGCCAACCTTACAAGGAGTAAGGTAACTATTGTTATTATAAACTGTATGCGGTTCCGGCAAGGCGATTTTTTTTCAAATGTTAGGCCTATATCTTTTGTGCTCACATTATCCCGAATTACTTATAGCGTCGCTGCTTCGTCGCCGTGTGTGAAAGGGCCCTTAAACGTGAGAATAACTTACAAATATTAAAACATATTAAAAAAAAAAAAAAAAAAACAGACTCACGGGGTACTACAATTCAAATCGATCAGACCAGTCGAACTGCTGACATTCACTCAAAAATAAACCAGAAAAGAGATGATTATCTTTAAACGGCTGAACATATTTCCTTGAATAATAGCTACAAACCATCTCAATCACGTCAGCTTTCAAACAAACAAAAAAAAAACAATAACTAAATTCGGGCCCATTACACTGTGTCAGTGAGCAGCCAATGGACGGCCGATGTCTACATGAGTACGCATATTCTTGAAGGCTAGCCTACAAGTCAATATGAACCCACGAATTGTTCCTGTCTCTACTAATAAGCTGCCTTAGCAATCTGCCTTCTCTAACTTGCCATTAATTGTAGCCAATATTCCAGAGAAAGTTCGCGATACGTAACAGCCAAGCATACAATGCAGTAACTGCCGGGTAAGACCCTAGCTCGATCAATTCAAACCAGGAAAATTACGTCAGCTGCCCTGCCGGCGATTTGGCTGGGCATCGTTCGCCAATATGCAGTTACAGTGCTTGATTTGCAAGGCGCGCAAAATGGAAATCGCCACAACAAGGCGTAGCCAATCATTCTTAAGGCTCTCTCACAGGGAATCACGTAGTCACTTGGGGGCCGAGAAGAATTAAAGTCAAAGAGATTGCAGGCCTGTTTTGTTTCTCGTGTGTGATTAGACCGACCTATTCCGTGGCTACAATGCGTCTGTGAAAGCCGCCTTATTGGCAGGCTGAAATTGGCGATGCGAGGGTACTAGGATCATTCATAGGATTCTCAAGTTTGGAAGCCATTTTGTTGAACTGCGTCATCTAACACGTAACTTAAGTCCTGGAATTCTTTCAGTTACT
The DNA here is from genome assembly GCA_003012365.1 of Medauroidea extradentata. NCBI lineage: Eukaryota > Metazoa > Arthropoda > Insecta > Phasmatodea > Phasmatidae > Medauroidea > Medauroidea extradentata. The sequence goes on from PNEQ01118804.1 coordinate 3,438, forward strand.
AAAACAAAACGAAATTATAATTAACGTTTCTGTGTTTCATACCTACTTAAAAACCGTTATAAAAACATATAATTCAAACAAAATAACGAAAATAGAAAATAAATGTGCAGTGGATTGAGGGAGGATTTGTAACATTCTACGCTTTCTCGAGCCGAACCAATAACCATTTTTCTTGGGTAAAACTTACCCATTCAATTATACTTATGACTTCGACCCTTCCAAGTGTTTATTTTGTTCTGTACTTGAGGCAAGATACAAAGTGAAATATCCGTCGTCATTGAATTTTAAAATATTCAAATAATATGTGAAGGAGCACAAAAATGAAAATAGCAAATACTATAGGCAGAAAAAATTCCCACAGCAATGATACAAACGAATAACCCCACATAATTGTTTGAAAACTAACTATAAAAGAATATGCCCGTAAAGAAACAAAGATCCAAAAGGAGTAGCAAAAGCAAACTTAGACGGAGATACGGGAGATAAAATAGAAGACAGAGGTGTATGCTGAAACAAAATGAATTTGTTTGTAAAGTAAGTAGATGACAATGTTACGAAGAATGAGTCTGTGATAAAAATTTGAAAGTAGAAGCAAGTAATAAACGAGTTGAAGGCGGCTGTACGCAATATTTTTCTAATAGTTTTAAATGTAAGTATACTTGAAGCTACTAGTTCCTCAGCTTGAATAAAGTTCATGTTCAAAAAAAAAAAATTTACAAAACTTAAAAGTTTTATGGGTATTCGCAAGGTTTTGCACAGACAAAATTTTCGTAAATATCGACAGTTATATAATTGAGGAAACAACATATATGGATACAGATTGAGTAAGTTCATGTCACTTCCTAACCAAATATAATTTCTACTGATCGACCTGGCATTAAAAGCTACTGTTTTATTGTGTAAACAAAATGTCATGACATTGAACTAGTTCTTAGAGTACGTGTATCCAGCCACTTGGCTCGGTAGTTGCAGCTCCTAGTCGGTGGGCCAAGGATCCCGGGTTCGAATCCCGGTTGGGAGGACAATATACAGTTATCTCCCTGTGTTCAGGACTCGGTGTTGTGTTGTCTTCTCATCAATATACTGTGGAAGGCAATGTGTAACCACCGCAGTCTCCTCCTCGCCTAGTCTCGCCTCACACTTTAAATTATAATCAGTAGAATTTTCACAGTCCCAAAAGCTGCAAGGTTTCCCACTGAAATGTTCTGTCAATGTTCACTGATAAAGTGAGAAACCAGCAGATTGTGGCAACATATTCCGTTGGTAGATATATTTCACTAATTGAACAGAACAAATTATACTAATCTATCTGTAATTTGTAAATAACGGCATAAATGAGTAACTAAAATATAATAAACAACAATGTCACAGGTTCTTAGTCTACATGTAATAAATATCCTACTACAATTTCCACAGCCATCATGCTACTAACTTTTATTTGCTCGTTGTTTAAAGTTAATCATGTGTTCTGACATGCACATTAGTATTTACAGTAGACCAACATGGTAATAAATATTCTTCTTGTACGCTGTTGTGGAGAGTTGTTTCGCTCCTATGCTCACTGAGTTTACTATGAAGTTATTCTGCTTTGAAAAATTCTCATTTTTGTACACACAGCAATTTACTACTAAGAAAACGATATACAAAGGCAACACACATAAATAGTACATAACAACCAGTTTTATAAGTCTTCTCACTGAGTTGGTGGTTAAGATAAAGGACTGATGTACCAAATATCGTAGGTTTGAATCTCGCTGGTATGCTTCTGTATATTGAACTTTGGTACATCCTATTCTTGAGCTCATGACATCATTTAGAAAAAGCAGAATTACATTTAAAGAGAATTACGTATTTATTCTACATTTAGGTAAAAAAATTTCGTTACTTTTTCAATTAGTGAAAATTTAAAATTCAACCAGTGAATTTATTTCGCTGATGCAGTTTGTAGTTTTGCAATAATTCCCGATGGAGCAGTTTCAACATTGCGTAAAATCACTGGAAAACAGTGAATATTCATAGTTTTCAGTTTAAAGATTATACCATCCCCCAGGCTGAAAACTAATCTTAATGTACTGCAGCATTTGTGTATAGTAAACAGTACGTATGGCCATTCTTAGGTTGCTGCATGACAGTTGAGTTGTATAGTTAATTTTGTATAATTCTGTTGTCTTCTTTGCCGTTAAGCGTAAAGAAACATGCGCATATCTTTACAAACACGGGTATGAATTTTATTCATTTTTTCAATCAATAGATTTCAGGGAAGTAATTTTAGTCAGGTGTGTTACTGTCCATATTGTCTGAAGGACTTAAGTTCAAGGTATAGTGAGAGCCATATAGCTGAAGCTGCTCGTTTGGGCATGCGACTGACACATTGTTGTCGGCAACTTCGTATTACGGGTAGTTCCGACAACATAATCACCACACAAAACACATTGGTTACCTCCTGCTAGAACACTAACCAGTGCTATATTCTCAATAATTGTTTACTTCCACTGTTTCTGCCTTACAAATATATCATAATATTAATGATGCGCTTTTCTCGTTTGTACTTATCAAAGCTACTGCAGATTTACACCTGGTGACTTATTTTTGTTGAATAAGTACAAATTAAGTTCTGTTTATTATTTCTTCATAAATACATCAAAATCCATATTTACAGAAATAAAATATATATCGAGAAAAAAAAAACATTATTTAGGTTGCTAAGTTAAACGCCAAATAAAACCCAAGGAAATGTTTATGTATGTTTACAAATTTTAAGAAAACTTGATAGATTTTTTAGTTTTACAATTATTTTTAGAAGATAAAAATTATTTGACTTTTCATTTAGGTTCCTCGGCATTTTTTAACGGTGCGATTTTGTAAATGATAGGCTAGTATAGGTAAAAAAAATATTGGTTGCACTTTTATTTTTTACGAAAAAGCCATCAGCGGCAATGTACACAAGATTAATGGTATTTACTACAAACATAAAACAATTTCTTTTTTTTCTTTTTCGAGTAGCATATCGACAGTGAGCCGTGATTTATGATTATCTATGATAAAAATGCCACATTATATTCACAAAGGGCGTGCTAAACCAAATGTTATGTCGTACTAGATCACTGATCAGTAACACTATATTCAATAGTTGGTTGTATATTGCATAGACACATTTAATTTTCACATTTTCAAGGACGCGTATCTCCTTTAATCCTTTAGTAGGTTATATTGTAAATAGCCTTAGTTATTTTATGTTTGCTTTTTTCACACTGAATCCTCGATCGGAGGTTTTGACACATTTCAATCAACACGTATTTCTACATTTAGTTTAGAGTGTCTGCAATCGTTTTGAGACACTGCGATAAAAATTATGTGTCAGGGTGTCTTAGTAACCACGCAAGAAAGTAAACGGGTACACGAGTGAATGCAACGGGAAGAACAAACACAAGAACATCGTACTCGGGTTTTGTCGTCAGACTTCGTGTATCGTACATAAATAAACTCCAGAAGAGCCTAGGTGATGAGAGAAGCTCGACACTTTCTAGGCGTGATTGACGAGACAAAGGCCTGTCTAGAAGATACACGAGACAGTCTTACGAGCTGGCAGAGTTGATGTGCCGGAGGGGCAGGGCGGTAGGTGGTCGGACTGGAAGTCTTGTCGACAGTGACGTCAACAGAGATGGAACAGTAACTCGAGATGGGAACAGGAAGGAGAATGGCCATGTAATGTACAAAAAACACCCCAGCATTCGCCTGGATTCATTCTGGTAAACCACTAAACATTGAAATCAGGCTGACTAGATCGATACTCGAACACCTTCCTTCCAAATACGAGCCCAGTGTTTACAATTGCACCACCTCGCTCGGTATATGGTAGAATCGAAAATGCCTTGAGCTACATATAATTTGGTACAATCTAATTACAAATTCCGCAAAGCGAAGTTATTTTGCACCCCCGTGGTTAACATTGCACCACCAGATTAATTTAATTTTGTGTAAGAAGTCCACGCTACCCGTCTAAACTAATGTTTGTTATTAAACCTATGCATAGTGATGATTTCAACAATTTCAGATTCTACAAACCTGTACGTACAAAAGAAATATGTGGTGCAAAGCAACCCCAAAACTAGGCTTAGTATTCCCACATAACGGTAGTCACTTTGTGTTGAAAGTATTTGAGAGATTTAATGACAAGAAGGCCAGCACGCTATCTTTCCACATCATTCCATTAGGATAGTGCACGGCCATATCTAATTTACATTATTTTTCTCGCTACAAGAATATCTGAAGGCGTGTCAACATTTTTGCCATTTCATTATTTAGAAGTTAGTCTACGTCCCCCTTTTACATTATTATGTAATGAATGACTTCCATATTTTATAAGATTGTAAAATATGTAGGAGACTAATATTTAGAATATGAAATTTCAAAAATGTTGAAACGCCTGCAGGAATGCTTGCCGCGGAAAAATACTGAAAAATTGAAGATGACCGTGCACCATCCCATTTAAGTCGGCTTTCTGCTAGGTTTTCTCAATAAAATCTGCGTCCTTGCCATTCAGTGACACTCCGGCAATTACTCGATATCAACTCATGTCTCATCGGATTACTGTACTTATTTTCTACTTTCGCCATACTCTTCGAGTCTCTTACCATTCTTGGTGACGAAATAACTCTATATTATCTGTAGGAACTTGACATTCATAACAATTCCAAGATCTTATTGGATTCCTTTTCTCATAGTAGTTTCTTGCAACCAGTGTCTGCTCGCATCAGTTTTTTTAGACATTCTTGCAGCACATGATTCATAGCGGCATCCATATCGCACAGATCGCAGAGCGGAGACTGCACTAATTGGAGGCTGTGTAACTTTGCTTAAAATTGGCATTTACCGTATACAGCTGTGTGTCGTAATGGTTCATGGTGGGCCATGTAGTCTTCATCTTTGACTAACGTCAGGAAGCAGTTCGTACGTGTTCATTCCTTTCGATGAGGCTGCTCATTCCTCTTACCATTTTATCTGGAGGTCATCTACGAAACAATATAAAAGTAAAAGTAACACGGTGCCAAGAATATCAACTACAGCATAAGTGCAACGAGACAGCGTGTAACTAGGGAATGTTACATCGCTAGATCTTTTTTGTTCAGTACAACAGTTGCATCCATTGGCCACATCACATAACGGCGAACAAGTTATATTAAATTTTTGTATGACGGCAGTAAGTTTTAACCCAGCTTTTTCCGCATGTTTAGAACGCGAGGGAAGCGGGAGATCTTTGAGAAATCCGCCAAGCAACGGCAAATTGTTCGCCATAATTCTCACATGCATAAACCTATGGGTTGACCCTACCAGGGACTCTAACCCGCATCTCCCCGATGAGAGGCGAGCACACTAACCACTGCACCAAACGCGGCCCCATGAACGTATTTAGGAAGGAGGTGGCTTAGGCCTGCTGGAACCCAAAAAGATAACCTTCACGAATTATGTCCTGATTCTAGACAAAGCAAAATTGAATTTTATTTTACAGGATTTCGAGCTGAAAAATTTCTTAGAAATTTTCACTTACCTTCATAACATCATATCTATAGTTAATTTATGTATTGGATTCAAAGTTCACATTCAAATGACATCGCTATGACGTTATAATGTAATTGACCGAAATATTTCGTAGCAGACGATCAAACATGTAAAATAATTAATGAATCTAGATACATAAGGTATTTTGGGAAGCAAAGCTATGTCCCAGTACTTAGTTTGGTACGCTATCAGTGGCAATTTTCACAGGTTACCACCTAAGGGTCAAATCTTCCTAGTCCTAGAATGGACGTTAATTAATTTAGTCCAGTTTTTTTTTTCAGGCGCAGTAACGAACACACGCAACATCAGATTACCTTGCGAGAGGTTGTGGGTAACACAAGGACATAGGTGATTTTATAAGTTTTTTGTATTATATTTCTCCCCCCCCCCAACACAGGTATATATTTTTCTAACACTCCTCTTTCCTAGCTCGAATAGCCTACCACCATAAAGCAGATGCGTTAATGAGCGACAGTTAAAATTTAAAAGTCCCGGCCGAGCGGAGGCATGCGGCGACCATACCGGCGCAGTAATCGCTACCACGTGTCATATAAACACTCCCCGAGACGACACACGTGTACACGCACGTAGATGAGAACCTGGTCATGGGGGAGGGCGGAGGAGGAGGGAGACACGTCGTGGGAGAGACAAGACAAGAGTGACGCGGGAGCTAGACTTATTCTGGACGACGAAGAAGAGAAACGGGGCCAGTGAACCACGCAGCTTGTTCGGGGTTGAAGTAGGTAACGAGACGGGACAGGCAGAGAGAGATGGACAACCCGGCAGACAAGGAGTGTGACGAAGACGGAGAGACGATACGTACGGAGCTGGGCGTGGTCCAGGTCGAAACTTCACAGAAAACGGGCGACACCTAGCAAAAAACTGCGCACGAGTTTCGCGCCTTCCTTGAGGGGAAAGGGACGAACGTGTTAAACCCGTCGAAGCTGCGCGCGTCTTCCAGAAGTTGGAGCGATTGTCCCAGATTTAACAGGAGATTTCGCGACACCACCCTCCCTGATGACTAGGTCACTATCCCAGCATCATTCGTAACAATTTAGTACATAAATACGCACGTAATCGTTAAAATTAACGCTCGTGTAAAGAAACATTGACAACAATTCCTCTAAATTTCTGCACAAAAGATGATCAACGCTTAATAAATGACTCGTAAATTGGCCAATTTGTAGATAACTCTTTCTTAATATTGTTATTACATTTGTAGGAGCACGTATAACTAGCGACTGGAAAATTTCGCGAATTCAATTACCTGTAGGCTAGAATCCATTGTATATGCATACTCAAGCCCCAACTATGTGTCTACTAGCTGCTACTCAGTGGAACAACAGACAATGAACGATAGACTGGGCTTGATTATGCACAGTACAATGTAGCCTATTCTAACCTACAGTTAATTGAATTCGCGAAATTATCCAGTCCCTATGTATAACCATTAGTTGCCATTGTATTCTTGGTCTTTATCTTTCCAAAACTTCCTCATCCTTTCATTATGGGCCAGTCGTATTTCTTGTGGCCATGCGTTTTGGAGTTTCAAGTTTCTTGCAGTTGGACTCTAGAAGAGTGCAAACTTGTCGGTGTCAATCTGTTGTCTATAGTACTTGTCGTTTTCAGTGGGTCGATGTTGACTTCTCTTGAGATCATTTTGTGTGTGTTGAGACAAATGGTGTTGTCTCAGGGTTTTGTGCCGTGTAGCAGTTGGCAACCCTGTGCCCCCAGAAAATAACTAAACGAGTGTGTGTCTGTAATTTCAATATAATCGATAATATTCTAAAGGACACATATATGTAGTTATTTTATAACACGTTGTATGGTATTGTATTCAAAATAGGGTTAGTCAATTATGGTAAGAGGTTTTTATAGTATAGTCCACAAATACTGCCCACAAAAATAAGTTTCCGTTAGTGCCCTCGAGGAGCACTGTGTGAGTGAGAGACAGAGCGTGCGTGACGGAACGTAAGGACATGGCGAGAAGCGAGCAAGACGGTAAGACGTCACTGACTATGCCGGTGTTTGACGGCCGTCGAGAGTCTAGTTGGCACGGGTTATGAATTTTGTGGAAGCATGTGGCTTCTAGAATTGCTATGAGAGCAATTGACCTGTTTCAACGTAGCTCTCGGCAACGTCTACAAACAACAAGAATTACGGCAAACACTTTGAACGTCAATATCGATAGTAACGTAACTTTAGTGCCACCGCTTGTGAGGAGAATGGGGCTGCTACACATCGCGGCCACTCCAGTATGAAAATACGTGGACTGGACGATCTACAGTAAATAAGGTACGCGTCTGTCACAACGCATAAGCCAAATTATCGGGCTGGACTTTTCGTGTTTTCAAGAACGTAATATTCAAGGATTACCTGCAACTTAATGGCACTCTGAAGCAAATAGAACTGGTTGGTAGCTTTGATTATTAATGCGCACAGACTGATTTTGACTATTATCTTCACCTCTTTAATTACTGCACCGGTGCATAACCTGTATGGAACATCGAACAGTATTGAAAGATTGTGTAATGTACATTTTAATTAGTATGTTATATTAAAGCATTTATATACTGTTTGTCTTCTACCTTTAAAGCTCAGAAACAGTAATTAGTTCAAATGGACGTTCCGGCGATGTGCCCTTTAACATTAAAGTTTGTTGACTTGTGTAATAACTAAAGGGTGAGGCAAGTGTGGTCACATACCCACGTAAGAGGGCATGTCGTCACAGTGTATACTAACCAGCGCACTTTGGTTTGTCCATGTCCGTTGATGACATGAAAGATTTTCTTGGTCCATCGTGAGACATCCATTGGTGCTTACCTTAACGTTCACTGAACTTGATACGTGTGCGGCTGAAGTGAATCTTTCAGTTAATACATGCAGTTCTTCTTAATTCTTAATACATAAAACGTAATTTAAATACGTTCTTCACAAAACAATTATGAACGAATCCTTACGAAATTTTACGTATATAACTGCTCTTTGCGTTACACGGGTTCATGATTACTGCGCGAGGCAGTGCTGCCACTTGAGTTCGTCATCACTAGGCCCCATATGGTAGAGGGCCTGAACGAGGGATTGTCGGGTACCACAGTAAACAAGAACATGTGAAGTTACGGTGCGCGTCTCACCCATTTAGTAATATACTACATTACCACACACTGTACAACAAGGGCGACGTGTCACTGTGGGGCACTCACGTGTGCACGCCGGCGGCCCGTGCAAATGTCTCTAGCCTACATACGACTCCACTGACTGACGGATCTACTCATTCTGACATAACTACGTATGTCTCAGCTGGCCGCTTAACTCTTGCTCTCAGAACAGCGCACCTACGTCTATCTCCGCGGACGTATGACTAACAACTGCCATCACTAGGGCCACGATATTGTCGCGAAAAGATTTTTGCCCCACTTTGTTTCAGTGACTCACGTGCACATCGGCAGTTCTGTTTCAAGGTTATTGGCAGCGTGTCTATGTTCAGACACGTTTCTCATTTGACTGCACCAATCAGAATAAGACTAGTGTGAGTCCGTACGTCTATAATTTGCCAAGGCCAGTGAGAGTAAAATCATCCAACCACAGACGATGTAGCAGAGCTGCAGGTGTGCACATGACGCATCGAAATCAAATGTTGCAAAAATCTTTTCGCCATAAAATCGTGGCTCTAGCCATCACTAACATACAAGACACGTCTGGCCGCGCGGACTGCTAACAGCTGCCTCGCGCTCAATTGTCGACAACTGGCCAATGGCGAACAGCGAGCTACTGGGTACAGCAAACCAAACTACACACTGGGTGTACACAAGTATTTGCAATCCCTTACACGTATAAAACATACTGTTGGAAACGGTCATCTTTAAAAAACGGGTCGTAAAGAACTAATTAACGTTATCTTTAATTCCCTATTTAAACACGGAAGCTGTAGGTTTTTTTTAGACCCATTAGGCCTACCTGCATGGTTGTTTAACTGTGTTAGAGTGGTTAAGGGCGGCGCCTACTACGGGTTTCAAAAGTTCTAATAATGCATAGGAAAAAGAGTTTTTTTACTGAAGTATTTCACATCATTGTGCCTGTGTACGACAAAACAAATGCATCACTAAAACACTGTTGCAAAGTCCACAAGCTTGCGTAGTAACAGTCTTTTCATTCTGACGTAGCGTGCACTGAACTGCTACAGACTATCCTCAACAAATTTATATAGTCACCGCTTAATGTCACACAGTGGAAATGAAACGGCAAATATCTTGCACTCTGCCTTCCAAACTTGCAGTTATTAAATGCTCAAGGGATAAATTATGATGCCAACTTTCTAACAAAATGTATTCTGCGTGAAATGTCTGGAAAAAGCTCCCGTATCAGTAAATTCGCGAAATTTGTGTATTATTTTTTGCAATATGTAAGGACTGTACTTCATCAAAAAAGTTTTATTACGTAGAAGACTTATTAATTTACGTCATGGAAAGGAAAAATTCGTGAATTTACTATGGTATATACATTTTAGAACTCACTTTACTATGTCTACTCAAGCCTCGTCTATTCGTTCATTGTCTGCTGTTCCAGTGAGTGAAGAGATTTTCATCAACGCTTAACACATAGTTCTTTAAGCGCTGGTGAGTGGTGACATGAATTGAGTATCGAGCAATTTCGGAATAAGGGGACGGGGAAGTGGGAGATCCCTGAGAAAACTCGCCAACCAGCGGCATCGTCCAGCACGATACCCACAAACGAAAATCCGGGAACGGACCCCGCCGGGAATCGAACCCTGATCGCATTGGTGGGAGGCGAGTGGTTATTGAAATCGCGAATTTTTCTTTTCCTAACTAAGGTTCCGGAACACTTTTCGTTTGAAACCGTTATCTTGTAACTGGCCGATGATAGTAATTAAATGTTTACGTTTATGTTCCCGTTTAAACTGCGTGTCTGCGAGCTTTGTAGGCATACCGCAAGGTTACGCAGGAGAACTGCAAAAATTACACTGTTACTTAACTTTCGTGTAAGAGCAAATTACTCTCTTCCATTAACGGCACGGTAGGCTACAAGCTTTAAATTGCTGAGCACCCGGCAGGCAGTGTTGTAATCTCGACGAGCGGCGAAGTAATGTGAAGGCACTACAAGGCAGAAGAGTGTGAGACGCAGCATGTGTGGTCGTATGATGGCAGTGAGACCTCAACTGCGGGTTCACATACCTGTAAACTAACCTCCAAGAATAGCTGCCTACTGACTGAAGCACGCAACAGCTGCTCGCTGGTAGACACACGATTTTGTAGCGAAACAATTTTTGCACAATTTGGTTTCAATGACTCTTGAGCTCGTTTGTAGGTCTGCATCATTGCCAGTGATGCGAGGTCTTAATAACTCCCACTTGTCTTGAGGTTCTACTGGCAAATCACAGACGTGCGATGTCACAGTAACCTTATTCTGATTGGTTCAGTCAAATAAGAGAAATGGCTGGACAAAACACGCTGTCAATAGCAATGAAGCAAAGCTGTCGATATGAATATAAGCCATAAAACAAAAATGGTAAAAATCTTACTGCTACAAGACCGTGCCTCTATGAATAACCTTTAAAGGTGGGGGAGGGGGTTCATAGAAGATATGTATTTCTTTGGGCAACATTATGAAGTTAAAAAATTTATGATAGCATTCCCAGTTACTGAGATATCAAGGATTCTTTTAAAACACATCTCACCCCTTTCCATCTCCTTAGTTATCGAATTTCAAAAAATCCTTTCTTAGTGGGTGCCTACGGGGCAAGTGGAAGCTTCCCTCAAAATTTCATGGTTCTAGGTCCAGCGGTTTGAGCATTGCGTTGATGAGTGAGTGAGTGAGTGAGTGAGTGTGTGAGTGAGTGAGTGAGTGAGTGAGTGAGTGAGTGTGTGAGTGAGTGAGTGAGTGAGTGAGTGTGTGAGTGAGTGAGTGTGTCAGGACACTTCATTTTATATATTAAGATTTCAGGAGCAAAAATCTAAAATTCCGTTTGGTGTATTGCAACAGAAAAATTTAGATACAAACGATGATATATAAGTGTTAAACCGCTAGAATACATTTTTGATATATGTATTAATTTGCGTTAAAAATATTTTCGAAACCCCTGTAAAACTACAGAGCGAGGCCTTAACATCTATGTCTTTAGCGCTGATGAGGGGTGACAGGATGTGAGTATGGAGCAGAGCCAGAATGAAAGGATGGGGTGAACGAGAGAGCCCTGAGAAAACCCGTCGACCAACGGCATCGTCCGGCACGATTCCATGTGAGAAACCTGGGATCGACCCCGCCGAGAATCGAACCAGGATAGCCTAGGTGGGAGACGAGTGTTCTAGTCACTGTTTCAACCGCGACCCCAACCGCTATAGCGTGATCGTGGAGAAGGTTGGCGAAGCTGTGATGCCCGGGGGGGGGGGGGTGGTGGTCACGGATGACTCGCCCCACGTCGTCGTCATATGGGGCAGTTACGAGGCGTGCGAAATTTCCTCCACTGCGCCCCCAGGGCTGGGACTAGTCAGGTCGTGATGGCAGATGGAGTGAGAGGCTAGGCAGTCCGGTTGTCTTGACACTAACTGGAACCTGTTCCTCCTGGCCGCGGATAACATAATTATTCCGTAACAGTAGCTGCTGGTAGCAGCTATGCTAGGTCCTGTTCCGCCCACCGCCAACACCACTACAAATTACACAATTATCCGCTGACTATATTAAACATTGAGCACAATTCTGTTCATCACTATAAAACATGTGTAATTCACGAAAAGTACAACGAAAAACTAATTCAAAGAATTCTACGCTCAGGTTGACAGATTGAATGCATGGACACAAGCAAAACAGTTTACTATACCTAATAATTCATCACTGTCAACTTACCAAGCTGCGATTTCTCTGGATCCCAGTTGTCCAGAGTTTCTTGTAGCTGAAAGCACACAGAAAAGAATCATTAGCTTATTCGCAGGTACAATAAAAGGTTATTTTTACCCAATCATTAATTACATACATATTTAAAATACACATATCTCCCATTTTTCATATCCTTATGATTGTAAAACGCAAGTTTTATAGTTTAACAGAAATTCAGCATACCACGAGTCACACATACACAGTAAAATATTTTGTGTTTTTATAAGCTTAGTGTTTTCAACTGCGCACTTGTCAAAATATGTTTCAGTAACGTAAGAAGAATGCAACGAATCTTCGTAGTAGTTAAACATATTTTAATAACTATAAAAACAAACGGAACTAATACATATCAATATAAATATATGTAAAACATATCAACATTTCATGAAATGTCACAATTAGATTTAAATTTGTTTACAATTATTTCTTTGGAAGTGTTGCCGCCGAAAAACTTGTAGTTCTACAAAAAGCTTAAATAACATTTACAAACAAGTGTTCGGAACTACAGACGCATTGCACGGCAATGCCCAGAAATACTGGTGCATTTTTTTCGAGCAATTTATTGTAAATTGTGCAGTAACTATATGAGTAGTGTTACATATTTATTTCTGGAAGCTACTTCCCAGTTTTTTTTCAAACCACATTACTTTGCTTATCATTAACAACAATAATACTTCATTGCTTTTAAATGTATTTGTTACGTTTGAGCAACATAGCACTGTCTTGGATGTATTCGGAAAACATTCAAGTTGTAGTTACTTTCACTGTTTAATAATTGTTTAAAAAGAAAATTATACATCAAGCTGTGTGATATAGCTAATACCTAAGCATAGATTAATATATGTATAAATAAATAAACACACATATATATGTGTATATATATGCATAAATATACAGAGATGAGTTCCTTTTAGACTGCAACCAATTTTGGCTAAAATATTATCGACGATGGAATTACTATCGTTTTCATGTGTATGAAAATGTGAAAATGTATGATGTGTAAACAGTAGACCTGTGTTTTTAAATGTAATTTTTAATTTTATATTTTAACTTACAAATGCATTATTTTATTTATATACTGTTGGGTACGGTGATATACATATTTTTAAAAATATTTCTCTGGTTTGTATTTGTTTATTATGTTTTATTTTGTTTGATTTAGGGGGCAGCGAAAAACTGTCACATTCATAAGAAAAAGTAGTAATTTTAATGTCATAGTAATTACTGCAAACCATAACATTATCTGATTAAAATGTTTTGAAAGAAACAGCATTTCAGATTTAGCTCTCCAAAAATGACCATGCATTCACTGTGGATAGAAATTAGCAAATGCTAAAACTTCGTAATAAAAAGGCAAACTGTGTAAAAATGAACAAAAAAAATCATATTGTTTATTTCTAGGTATGGAAGGTTACATACACCTAGGATTTCCTGTATGTGTTATCTAACAGTTGGAAAATTCTAAATTCCAGTTTTCACCATGAGTGAGTTTGCGCTGACCTGATACATTATGTTCCAAGTACCTGGCCCAGGGGTGGCCAACCTTTTCGAAAGCTATGGACAAAAAGTCGAGCCAAATCATGTCGCGGGCCACGATTAAAAACTTTCACGTCGACTACTGTTTATGATCTGAACACTAACGTACTGTTTTATAGTAGTATAACAGATAATTGTCTCCACAGTATTTAGATAAGGAGCGTTGCCAAATATGAAATCATTATTTAAATATTTTTGCTGTAAGTGTAAGTAACTTTGAAATATTATGCTAATGCTTCAGCTTATGGCTGGCCGTTTAAAATGCAGTGGCGGGCCAGTGTTTGGCCCGCGGGCATAGGGTTGGCCGTCACTGACCTGGCCCATAGTAGTCGCTTAATGGCTTACAACTATTCCTCAATGTTGGTGAAAATTAGGGGCCAATATGATGATGGATACCCTTGATAATAAAACGTGGGTTAAATACAGTAACATTTTGGAGCACCAATTTATTAAAAATATTTTGGCGATTCTAAAATACGTTCTTGAGATTTATAACAAAGAAAATGGCGGACAACGTGCCATCATTAAAGATGATGATATATCGCGAAAATGTGTTGTGCCAACATACCCTTGACAATACTGTAGTTTCTTGCAACATATATGATTTGGTGATATACTTCTGACACAACGTAGCTGTCTGCAGACCAATAACAAGCATAACATATTTTAATATGGGGGATTCTTACTGGCTCGGTCAAATAGGGTAACAGCTCCAAGTATAAGCTAAAGCCAAATCTTCTTGTAATCTGAACGTGCGTTGAAATCCAGCAAACAGACAAGTTTTCCCGCGATAAACCATCATCTCGAACAATGGGTGATTTAATTTGTAGCTCAAAGGCGTATAGTAAGTCACAAAATTTACCTCGACGAGACAAAATTTCAGCTTGAGGCTTTCAAACTGAAACCCGAGTAGAGTGATCAAGCATCCAATAAGTATAAACCGGAAAAATAAATATTACAGTACCATCACCGTCTCGCACATGCCAGAGAACAACATGATTCCAGTGACCGAAAAGCCTCTACATAATGTCATTTACGTATGTGACTGCTTAACATAATGTTAGTCACTCTACCGCATAACTTACCTTATTGGCCAGAAATATTCTCCAAGATAGGCCACGGCATAGTTGACTAATGGAAGGGGTTGAATAAGCCTACAGTTATGCGGAGTCTAGTATTTTCGAGAGCAGAGTAAGCTGCTTTCAGAAGACGAAACTGGCAATTGTCGCAAACAAAATGTAAACAGTAAACATAACTAAAACACAACGAACTGAAACAGAATACACTGTGTTCAAAATATCGAATAAAGAAGCTCGATACAAATGTTGCATGTAGCGTGTGTAATATAAATAAAATATAGTGAAAAAATGTCTGCAGTCGCATTTCAGTAAAATATTTAACAATTGTATAAAGTGTGTTTTTTTTTTTATTTTCACTCTCTTCAAACCCTGAAATTTTTGCAGGATTTTAGACACAGCCTGGTTATGTGACTGAGCAAATCTACTCAACTTCAGCAAGTTACTTGTTATAAACGACTCAAAATGGTAGCTTAAAGTCACTGTCAAGCCCAATATGGCCATCACGAAGACACAGATCCCACAAGATCAAAGTTGGCTTCAACTTAATATCATTCGTTCTTTTGTGTCAGATTAGTATCCATGAATGGATGGTAATTATTTTACACGGTACACCATTGTTTGCAGATAGATAACATTCCGTTATTGGCATACCAGAATATTCGTTAACGCCTTCCAATTGGAACATACAAATAAAAAAATAACGTCAGATAAGTAAAACATAAATTGGGAGATATATAAAAGGTCAATTTACTCCCCGCTGTAGATTTTTGTACGATGTAGGAATATTCTGTACCAAATTACGTAATTCTATTAAAAATTAAAACTTCGTAAGAAAACTCGTGTAGGGAGAAGTCTAGTCTATTAAGGCTACCGGAGAAATACGTAACATGCCAGTAGAGGGAAGTATCGCACCTATGGAAACCTATACTTCGGCGTGAAACAAACGAAAACCGGGCACCCTAGACAGCAACATGCGAAATAAATACGAAAGGCGATTGACTATATCAAGTACAACGACCGAGTTATTGCAGCCCTTTTGAATATATGAATAGGGCCCGGTAGTTTTCGCGAAAAGATTTTTCCCCTAGTTTGTTTCAATGTCTTACGTGTACACCTGCAGCTCAACTTCATGATTATTGGCAGAGTGTTTCTTGCAGTTATTATTAATTTGACTGTACCAATCAGTGCATGGATAACTGACACACAACACGTCTTATGATTTGCGGGTTTAATCTCCAGACGTTGTATGTTGAGGCATCCAATCACTGACCACATAGCAGAGACGCAGGTGTGTCCGTACACTGAAAAAAAGTGGCGCAAAAAACATTTCACGAAAACTACCGGGCCCAATATATGAATTATAAACAAATACGGCAGCCAATATTGGTAACGTAAATCTGCATTCCTATTGGCGAAATTTCAGAAAGCATGGTTTTCCGAGTCATGACCACTTCCCTTCTTGTCCCAGTTTCTCTTAGCCATTGGTTCCGTCTATGTAGACACAGACGTCGAAGAAAAGTTTAAGCTTCAGCTGTCAACCTTCCAAAAACGAGCTAGTGACAGACCGAATTGCTGCTATCGACAGAAACCGCAAGGTGGAAAAACAAGATGATGGACAGTCCAAATACAAAAACATGGCTGACGGAACAGAAAAAGACGGTGGAAGAAAATTACATGATAATGTCATCATAAAATAACATCTTCAAGGCCACACTCATAAAAGCTGGTTGTCATAACTTCTGAAGATGGCAGACACTCGGTCAGGCCAGACATGGCGGGCGCACGTGAAGCCGTGCAAGATGCTACTGCCCCAGAATCGCCTATTTCTATCTACTCTCAGAGGGAATTAGGACTGTGGAACAAAGTCTACGACTGGCGCTGTGGAAAGAGCTGCAGGTCTAGCCGCAGCAGCGACGTCACATCTGGAACAAGTTTTATGTACTGACCTTGATCACTAACCTCCAGCACGAGAGGATATCACCTTCAAAGACAAGTCGAGGCTTGGGTGTTTATGTCACGGCCGCTATTAAGTTGCTCTTCTGATGACCTAGCGGTATTAAAGATTCCACTTTTCTGTTATAGCGTAGTACCGTAAATGTGGCGAGGATTTCGACTGTCATTAGATATATTCTACATTTTACGGTGTACACGGATTACACTTTCCACGTCCAAATGGCGTCATGTTCTCAATTTAAACATGGGAAGTAGAGTTACATAAGTTGTAAGTTATTTTAGGATTATAACAACTGTGCTGGAAGATGAATGAATTTATGGTCGATTTGTTAACAAAGCCATAATCGTAAACAAACGAGAGACCTAACGATACATATTGTTTTGGTCGTTTGTATAAAACATTTCGTAAGAATTTTTCTTTATGTGTTAAAGTCATCATATTTTTGTATAAACAGAAATCTTATAGTTTGTATTTTGCTAGAAACACGAAATTGATAAAAAAATGTTACCTGGTAATTTAACCAAATTAAGCCGCGATCTCGCACACCTCTTAATATAATAATGTAACGAAACTTCTGTGACGGAATCACTACAGGAACAAGACATATC
The DNA here is from genome assembly GCA_003012365.1 of Medauroidea extradentata. Classification (NCBI taxonomy): domain Eukaryota; kingdom Metazoa; phylum Arthropoda; class Insecta; order Phasmatodea; family Phasmatidae; genus Medauroidea; species Medauroidea extradentata. The sequence continues at coordinate 21,065 of PNEQ01118804.1, forward strand.
TAGCAGCAGCCTTGATTTCTCAGGCGTACACTGTAAAACTTATTTTACCCATATATTTATATATAGACAGAAGAGTTAAGAAAGGAGTACCTGAAACAGTCATAGGTAGAGCGTATACCGGTGTTACTAGACTTGAATTGTAACATCGTTCAACAAATTCTCTATTTACAAGCTGAAGTATGATATGTGCTGTTGGGTGAAAAACTTCAAATACTGTTTAGGAAGTTCTTCTACAGTGTACACATGCACTGACCACTATTGATTATCCATAAGTAGGGCCATGGACATTTCGCGAAAAGAATTTTGCCCCAGTTTGTTTCAGTGCCTTACGTGCACATCTGCAGTTCTGCTTCATGGTTATTGGCAGCGTGTCTTTGGGAAGTGACGTCTCTCATTTGACTGTGCCAATCATAATAAGGTTATATCAACACCACACGCGCGTAATTGGCAGGTAGAACCCCAAGATATGCGAGTGCTAAAACATCCAATCACTGACCACGAAGCACAGATGCAGATATGCATGTAAGGCAATGAAACAAACTGGGGGAAAATTCTTTTCGCGAAAAGATCATGGCTAGAAATGGTGAAATTTCGCGAATTCAATGACCTGCATGTTACAATCAAATATCCTATGCATACTCAAGTCTCGACCATTTGTCCACTAGCTGCTACTCAGTGGAAAAAAAGACAAGGAACGAATAGACAGGGTTTGAGTATGCATAGGATATTTGATTCTAACATGCACATCATTGAATTCGCGAAATTTCACAATTTTTATTCATGGCCCTATTCATCAGAAGGGACCAGAAGTTTTCGCGAAAATATTTTTGCACCATTTTGTTCCAATGCCTTACCTGCACATCTACAGTTCTGCTACATGTTTATAGACTGTATTTGTGCAGAGTCTTCTTTCGTTTGATTGTCCAATTAGAGCGAGGTTAACTGCGACACCACATGTTTGTGATTTGCGGATAGAACCCAAAGACGATGGCAGTTAAAACATCTAATAATTAGAGACCTGAAATATTCGCGTTTGCATTTGGCCACTATCTAGAATAGAAAGTACTTTAACTTCGCGTCACTTCTGCTGCTGGTCATTGACTAATTTGACGTCTCGTCGAAGAAACAACTGATGTCCAATCATGTGATTCCACTGTACCAGACACAGCAGCCAATGGACTGCTGATGTCTACACGGAAAGAAAAATTTTGTAGAAAGTCTTCCCTGCGAAATTATTTTGCAGTATCCTCAAAATAATTTTGTAGTGGCCACAATATTTTATTGGTGTCAACAAAACATTTTTGTGGTGACCACAAAATACATTTTGCAGGGAAAATACCCACAAAATATTTTGTAGCTGCCACAACGTATTTTTTACTGTGATACTTGAGTTCATAGATATTCTTGCAAGATGGCCGACACGTCAGTAAACTCGCGAATATTTCCTGTCTCTACATAGCTGCAGATGTGCACGTAAGACACTGAAACGAATTGTGGCAAAAACCGTTTCGCGAAATCTTCATGTCCCTACCCATTATCTTTTAGTCGTACAATCAGGTAGGATGATAATGCTCCACGAATTACTTCTTTATTCACCACTGGCTTGCAATTGTCGAAGGTGTGATAACCGTCACCCACTCACATACATGCCAGTGAAGCACACGTTCTCGAAGTTCAACTTGATCAACAATAAATTCCTGAAACTCGCGTGCGTCTTAGCGACAATGAAGCTAAGCAACTTCGTACAATGGCCAACTGCCAGCTGAACCACAGGTTTCGCTCAGGTGTAAATAGAACAGTGGAGTCTAGTCTGTAAACAAATAATACGAATTTAAAATGTCTCAAAGTATAGGCTAACGCGTTAATGCACCAAATCCGCTTAACGTGACCGTCGCAGGCCACGTGGAAATAACTTGGTATTTTTTGTTCTTTTCGGTTGTTTAGAAACATTTATTTAACACATTATTATCATAACTGTCTGGTGAAATACATTAATTGCAATAGACTCACATGTCTATAATATCTGAAAAAATTATGATTTACTTGTAGGTGATAAACAAATTCACGCTGTTTCGGAGTCATCAGAGGATGCGAGTATAAATCGAGCACCAATTGCGAAGGCACTGTTGTATAATATCAATAAGCTACCAGAGATTTTTAGTAACGTTAATGAAAACAACGCTACGGTTTTTTAACTAAAAATTTATCACGAGAGGAGCGACCCTACCACCCTTGGGGAAGGGAGCCAATTTAAAATTATTATAATATTTTTTATATTCATACGTATGTTTTACATAAATAAATTGTAATTATTTGTACATCAACGACATTTTTCTAGCTATCATAGTGTTTGTACAGTGACATGTCAAATCAAAAGTTTGCATTCAACAGTTTTACACAAGAAACAAAAACCAACAGACTAAAAGAAATTAAATAAATCACACCGAGAACATCGTCAAGGGCTACATATAGACTTTAACGAAAAAATATATTTTTGAAAATTTATGTTTTTTTTTTATTTTAATCACAAAATAGCAAATTTTCTGCAGTTTTTAGAAATAGGAAAATTTTTAATAAAGTGTTATTATATATGTCTTGAAGTAGCCCGTGACACTGTTCCTCAATGTGAATTATTTGATTTCTGCAAGTCGGTTTTCGTTTTTTGTATAAAACAGTTTTATGCTAATTTTGGCTTCGATATGTCGCTATACAAAAACTACCGAAGCTAAAACATTTTCATTACTGTAAAAAAAATAGTCACAAAACAAACCATATATCATACAAATGTAAAAATTATTAAACAAGTAAAATCTTGCGTAAACTCCTTCCTTTAAAAAAAATTCAGCAGGTTTTTTTTACTGTTTTATGTGGTGTACCCTGTAGCATGGGCGACAACGTGCGGTAGACAGGACGTTGATCGTGGTGCAAGGTCAAGGAGAGAAAGCCAGCTGCAGTGCGCTACAGGGGGTCTGATGAGGAGGAGGGCGAGAGAGGAAGGTACACGAGAGATGCTGTACACGTATCTCGCCAGTGACCCACTGGGCCGGGGAACATTTGTCGGCTGAGAGGTCATCGACCACCAGTCCGTCTGGACACCGAAGTAAACAACCCCCTCCACCCGAAGTTTTGGAGCGAATTCCGGTACGAGAGGAGGATGAGGATGGGGGGGGGAGGAGTGACCGACGACGCCCGACAGTACGACACGATTCGTTTCCTTGTTCCGGAAGCAACCGCCACCGTGGAAACGCAGGGGTGCCCACAACGGGGAATCATTGCACAAGTTGCGCGTTAAACTTTTTGGGGGGAATACTTTTTTTTTTTTCAAGAATAAAATGTTTAATCATAAACGAAAAATGTTTTCATGATTGTAAAAGTGCTATCTTGGTATTACCTACAAAGTAGGCTAGTAAAAACCAGCGCAGTTGTATTTGTTTACGATTGTTTTTACGAAATGGTAGCACAAATATCTCTCGAGTACTGAAGTATAACTGGTAGTAAATTTGATTTTGAGTATTTAGTGGGGATTTGGTGGGTAGAGGATTTTTTTTGGGAGGGGGATTTTGCTCTGGGGGGGGGGGGGCGTCCCTGTGGAAACGTATCGCTGTCTTGCAGACGAGCATCACACCGCAGTGTACTCGTGAATGCGCCGCTGTTGACCGTGGTCAGCTCGGCCAGGGGCGTAGCGAACTACAACGCATCCGCGGGCGCCGACAGCTAGTACAGGCATGCAAATTTCGCGTTAATATCTGACAGCAGACTAGACTTCAAGTTACTATGTGCTCATCTGACCTCTGCTGCGGGGTCTGCAGTTTGTGTGGCGTGCCTGAACGACTTACCAATGAATTTAGGGACGCGGAAATTTCGCGAATTCATTTGAAGGAAAGTTAGGTTTTAAACGCATGTAAGTCATAGTTACTTCCGCGATTGGGCAACAGTTTACTGAACTCGTCCTTGAGGACTATGAGCAAATAGTTAACCCGCATAAAACCGCTCTTTGACCATAGCGCTGCCTTGTCAGACGTACAACTGGTCACTCACTGGAGCAGCAGCCAATGATCACAAGCTGAGGACCAGTGGCGTATCGTGGTCGTGTTCCAAGGCATGCAATATAACTAGGGACCGGCAGTTCTCGCGGAAAGATTTTTGCCCCACTATGTTTCACGTGCACATATGCAGTTCTACTTCACAAGGATATTGGCTGTCTGTATTAGTGCAGAGTCGTCTTTCATTTGACTGTGCCAATCAGAGCAAGGCTAACTGCGACACCACAGTCTGTGATTTGGGGATCGAACCCAAAGGCGGCGAGAGTTAAAACATCCAATCAGTGACCACGAAGCAGAGCTGCAGGTGTGCACGTAAGACATTGAAACAAAGTGGGGCAAAAATATTTTCGCGAAAACTTCCTGTCCCTCAATATAAGTTCCGGCTATACACTTTGATCACGTGGACTCAATGCGCCAACCTGTCATATCCAATAAACATGTGTTGTGTAGACCGAGGTATATTATTGGAGAATACGTTCCTTTTCCTTGTCTCTTGTATACTACTATAAGAAGAGTGTACCTGCTCCTACACGTCTAATGGTCCAATGGACAACTCGGTGTTGAATATAGTCACTGCTAGAGCCACGATTTTATGGTGAAAAGGTTTCTGCACCATTTGGTTTCAATGCCTTATGCGAATTTGTGCAGCTGTGCTTCATGTTCAGGGATTGGTTGTTTTAACTCTCACTAGTCTTGGCCTTCTACTGGCAAATAACAGGCGTATGATGTCACAGTAACCTTATTCTAATTGGTGTAGCCATATGAGAGTCATGCCTGAACAAAGATACGCTGCCAATAACCACGATGCTAAGCTACCGATGTGCACGTAAAGAATTGAGACAAAATGATGCAGAATTCTTTTCGCGACAAACTCGTGGCCTTAGTCATTGTTTATCACCGCATGTCTTGGAACACGATCACGATACACCATGACTGAGGACAGTGTGTACAGGTCACGCGAGCTAGGAAAGGTCCTGGCGATGTGCAGAGGAGAAGTTTCCCCTCCTTCTACCCCTAACCAGCGCGCGTGTGTGCAGCTGCTGATTGGTTGTAACTGCTCATCCCACACTCAGGGCTCTGTCATTTCCCCTCTAACTGGCTGGGAGGCGAAATGTGGGGCGTGTAGCTGCGCAGTAGATACCATTTTACGTCCGCTTCGCCACTCTCTCAAAACCTTTCCTAGGCTACGCTACTTATACATAGCTCTGTGGAGTCCATCCGTCAGGTCATTGAACCCACTAAATTTTTCCGTGTCTCTACCAGTGGTACAATATGAACACTAATACATCCACTATCCTGCAATGCGGTCACACAAAGATACGAAGGCGCGGAGCCATTAATGTCATCGAGTTACTCGGATGAGTATACGTCAGTGAATTCTAGCCTGTCGAGAAATAAGTAACTCAAAATTTGCACGTCACTAGAGTGAAAAGGCTAGAAAAACATTGGTCCTAAAACTGTCTCCAAACACTACAGCATTTTATATCATGTATGACTGGCTCAAATATGGAGGAGGAAAGAGAAATCTGCCGGTCAGAGAGCGGAGCTGAGGATCTTCGTAGTACCTCAAAATAAGTTCCCAAGCAATTATTAAATTATAATCTGTTTCGGCGAACAAATTACTTACATCGTAAATGTAAGCCTGGTATAGTTCGGATATGAGAAGTTCGCCATTGTCTCGGAGACAAACTGCTATTGGATGGTTTGCTTTAGGTGTGATTTGGGAAGGAAGCCTATATTTATGTAAACGGGTGTCTAATGATGGTATACCGCGAAAATGTTTTGTACCAACATACCGCTGAAAACACTGTAGTTACTTGCAACATGTATGATTAGGTTATGTATGTCTGACACAACATAGCTCCCTGCAGACCAATAATAGGCCTCAAATATTACAATAGCGGGATTTTTATTGGCTCAGTCAAATAGGACAACAGCTCCGCGTACGAGTGAAAGCCAGTGATGTTCTGGTAAGCTGAACAAGCATTGAAACCTAGCAAACAATCAAGTTTTCCCGCGATAAACCATCATATCTAGGTATGAGTGTATGACTCGAGTTGATGAGAAGTGGCGCAATGATAATCAAGGCTAGGGAGGGGAGGGGGGGAGCAGAATGAAACTGAAAACTGGACGAGCCAGGTAAGGAATGTGTCGTAACGACGTATAACAACGGCGAGCAGCGTGGGGCAGGAAGGAACGATGACGGTTAATTACCTCGCTAAGCACGTGCGTGAGCGCGGAATGCGGACACACGAGCGTGACGGAGATGTCTGCTACAGGTCCGGAGAACTGTACCTAATATACCCAGGCACGCACTCTCCCAGGTTGACCCCAGTTGTCCGAACCACAGAATATTTAGCACCACGGACGTGGGATAACCGGCAAGGCGGTAAACTCAGGCCGTGTTCCAAATAACACATACATTTACCACTCGCGCTCTTTCACTCAGAAATGACGTCAAGAAGTGTTGTTCCATAACGCAAAATTGCAAAATACGAGCGCGCGTGTGTGAGTAGCACGTGTATGTAAGTGTATACTCTACGCACACTCTGCAGGTATTCTATGGAGTTTTGCTTATTTGTTTACTGCTCCCACATTTTGCGTGCAGTATATTCTCAAGTACGGAAAAAATAATAATAATAATAATAATTTAGAACAAGACAATGGATGCACGATACCAGCGATTATAGGTAGAGGCACGAGTATTTCGCGTATTCATCTGGCAACAGCCTAGACCTCTCAGTTCTATACGTGTACCGGCTGAAGCCGAATATTCAGTGGTTTCTATCAGTACAAACGTTAAGCACGTGATATCCCTACGACTTGTTTCCTTATTTATAACTGGCTTGCAGTTGTCAAATGTGTGTTAAAACCGCTCTCGTCTAATCACAGAAGGGGGAGTGAAGTACACGTTATTGACGTTCAAGCTGACCTAGAATCAGTACGCGAAATAATCGCGCCTTTACGGTCATTCGAGATAAAGTGACCATTAAAAATTTAACCTTTGAAAAATATCACTAGCCGTTATTGTAACCTATATCATTTAACATTAATAGAGGTACGTCAATTTCGCGGATTCATCTGGCACCAGCCTAGACTTGTCAGTCCTATACACCCGCTGGCCACAATCGGTTATCTGTTGGCTTATAAAGAACCGTACAAGCAAGTAGCAAGCGATAGCCCTTCGCATTATTTCCTTATTTATAGAGACATGCAAAATTCGCGTTATTTTCTGACAGCTGACTAGATTCCAAGTGACTATACGCTGGTTCGACGTCCCCCGCTGGCCGATATTGTCGTGACTTGCCGCGGAGAATGCTTACACGGTAGAGAGGCCAATCTCTGTAAAGGCGTAGCACACGTAAATGACAACACATAAAAGTTCGTGGCCAATTGAATCTCATATTATGCTCTGCTATGTATGGGAAAGTGCAGTTTAGTCTGCTACCAAGTTTTAACGCGAATTTTGCATGTCTCTACTTATTTACTACTGGCTTGCAGTAGTCAAAAGCGTTTCGTAACAGCCGCCAGCAAGTCATAGACGTGACAATGAAGTATACGTAATTGACGTTCAACCTGACCTGGAATGTATCTGCGAAATTTACGTACCTCTAAACATTAACTATAGTTGCCGTACTACTTGCATTGTTGGCAGCAAAGATATGCAGTATAGTTCCGTGTATTTTCTATTTAAATACAATAATACTCTAACTTATTCAACCGAAATCGACATAGCATACTTGTATTTTATACAATTAATGAATTTTTTTTTAAATCAAACTTTATAGGTTCTTACCGATTGTAGAACTTATCTTGCATGCGCAAACATCAAGTGGCGTGTCCAGAGAGGTTAGACATTTCCCGTGGCTAGCCGTTACACGTGGGAAGATACGAGTTGCCTGGAAATATAACTTTAGCAGGATTTCTTTGAGTGCTCACTTTATCCCCAAACTCCTATACAATATTATCTTTGAAAGAACTGTGCAATGGGAGTTCATGACTAGATTCAGTTTCTTGGACGTACTCCATTGCAAAATTGAACGACTGTCAAAGAAAAACTAAACAAATAAAAGAAACCATAAAATAAGCAGAGTATGCTTAGTCAGCAAGATACATACACAACATATAATTCCAAGATGGAATCGGGTCAAATAAAAACAAACAGATAATAAATGAAATTAATAACAAAATAAAAAAAAAAAAAAAAAAAAAAAAAAAAAAAAAAAAAAAAAAAAAAAAAAAAAAAAAAAAAAAAAAAAAAAAAAAAAAAAAAAAAAAAAAAAAAAAAAAAAAAAAAAAAAAAAAAAAAAAAAAAAAAACAAATATCATGCGACACAACGACGAGACGAAACAACAAACACGGTAGATATCAGACACGAACAGAAAAATAACAAAAGAACACAACAAGTAGACGAGACAAAATGCAACAGATATCAGACATATACAGACAAGACAAACGACACAATGAAGATACGAATTAAAACACAGTAGTTTTCCAGACAGACAGTGTTACGACGTTTCGGGAACTAGAATCTGTTCCCGTCATCAGGTAGACACACAGGGTTAAGGAACACGAGTGTTTTTATTTGACCCGATTCCATCTTGGAATTATATGTTGTGTATGTATCTTGCTGACTAAGCATACTCTGCTTATTTTATGGTTTCTTTTATTTGTTTAGTTTTTCTTTGACAGTCGTTTAATTTTGCAATGGAGTACGTCCAAGAAACTGAATCTACTCCTATACAATGTTGACAATATAGTGAGAGTTATACACACTGTATTCCAAAATTATTTGTAGGAATCCTGGGCGCGAGTGTGACATTAAATGTTGCGTATTTGGAACACAGCCAACGTATATAAGTATCAGAGTGTACACAGGACTGTGGAGTCTAGCCGGCTGGATCTTCAACACGCGAAATTGCCGGGTCTCTACGGTCACATCAAACGGGCCTACAACAGTTTTGCGTCTAGTCTGCTGGCAGAAAATAAAAGCGAGTTTTGCATGTCTGTAGTCATTTCACGTCTGTGTTACTGTTTAGTCAGTGTCAGAGCATACGGTGTGGTCGAAATGTAACACGCGCACATTTTTCACAGCTGGTAACAATAATTTCAGAAACTAGATTCAATGTAGGCCTGAATCGATGTTAACTTCGTATAAAGCCCTGTAATCAAACAGTCACACCCGGCGGAGCACAGAAAGCTACGCCAGGAGAAATTTCAGAAATGTGCGCGTGTTTGGGATAGAGTAAGATACGTATTGGCTGTTCACGACAAAGCAAGAACTTCTGAAGACTGTCAAAAATAATCATCAAAAACTATACGGTATTGTTAAATCAGAACTACGGTCGTAGAAGAACAGGTCTGGACACTCGCCTATCTAACAATGAATTTTGCTTGACCCCCTTGTTGTTTGGCTGTAGTTCGTCAAGTTACCGAGAATGTCGTACATTTTGGCGCTGTTTTCCGGGCGGTCGGAATCAAACTCCGTCCACTTTTTTCCATTGTTAAATTTATAAAGTAAATAAAGATTGCTGGAGCCTTTTCTTAAATTTGTGAACGAAGGAAGTATTTCATAAATTGATAAAAAATACGTTTTGATAAATTGTTTATCTTAGCGGAAAGGAAGTGGGCGGAGTTTAGTCCGACCGCCGTAACATCAGCGCCAATAAAACACAATATTCTCGGTAACTTGGTGAACTACAGCCAAACAACAAGGGGGTCATATATCCAGGCGAGTGTCCAGACCTGTTCTTCTACGGCCGTGATCAGAACTAAACTTTTGACTTCTGTAAAATCGACACATCCTCTTTATTACTTTCATTGCCGAGTATTATGTTAAAACGTGGGAAAAATACGAATTGGCGAAAAGGAAACAAATAAAATAGTGTACGTAAGTATTCACTTTCTGTGAATAGCCTACAGTAGGCAGTGAGGTCATTGGAGACGGAATCTAATGGATCAGATAAATAGAAACAAGTACGGAAGCGGCAAAATTCTGCTTTGAGAAACCATTGTAACAATCGCCTTGAGTTATATCGGAAAACATGATGTACGATTTGAGGAAAGGGAATCATCCATGTGTCCTCCTAAATACGAGACTACAGTATAGTGATTTACCACTCTGCGACTTTCCTCAGTGTCATGAATAAGTGTTGAAAATTATTGTAGTTTGAAAAATTGTTATTGAGTATGTAAAATTATAACATTCTCTAAAATAAATACGGGGCAGTGATGTAGAGGCCAGATCATTCAACTCCCACCACAAAGTTCAGAGTTCGTTTGAGGAAAACGTGGGGAACATTGCTCTATGCATTTTACGAGGATCTGCAGTTTTCCTACCCACGCACTCCGCCTTTGCCCCATCCTCATCTCACTCACTTCGTCCGGGGTCGGCATGTACCACGGGTAGAGTAACCGACCCTTGACTTCTCTTCGGCCTCTCCTCATCCACACTGGTTTTGTCCGAGGCGAGGAACACCACGTGGACTTAATTTTTTACTGTTACGTGTGAGGCACTCGACTACACACGCGAGGCTGCCACACACCTCTCCTCCGATCCCCTCCCTAAGCCAAGCGTGTGCCTCACCACTGCTAGCCCACGGTATGGTCACTCTATAAAAGTATAGGTCGTTCGGGATAAAGTGAGCACTAAAAATTTAACTTTCGAAAAATATCACTAGCAGATATTGCATGTAAATTAACATTAACTAAGTTATAGTACCTTACTGCTTCTACGGTTGGCAGCGAAATTACGCAATATAGTTCCATGTATTTTCCCATTTAAATTCAACAATACTGAAACAAAATCAACCGAAATTGATATAATTGTATTTTATGTAATAAATTAACTTTTTTAATCAAACTATATAGATTCCCACTGACTGCACAATTTATCTTACACGCGCAAACATTAAGTGACATGCCCAGAGAGGTTAGATATTTCCCGTAGTTAGCCGTTACACACGGTAATTTACGAATTGGCTGAGAATAGAACTTTAGCAGGGCTTTTTTTTTTTTTTTTTCGTGTCCTCACTTTATTCCGAACCACTTTTATGTTCTTTTGTCTAAGTATCAACCACCGCAGAGTATCTAGGCATCAAAGAAAATATTCGTTAATATTACAGAGTAATTATAATAACGAGGCTCTGTTATGCGTAGGAGCTGACTAACGAGAAATGGTTTTCAGGGGAAGGTTAAAAAGACCTGGCGCCATATGTGCAGATTTTGCTTCGCAGAACACGAGTACGAGGCCACTTACTTGGGCCGTGTGGCCGACGACCATGTGGTGGCTGCCCCCATGCAGCATGATATATATATATATATATATATATATATATATATATATATATATATATATATATATATATATATATATATATATATATATGTTTACACATACACTTAACTCCTGTTTAGGCCAAAACCACGCTTATAACACTGAAATAAAAGTGTGGAAATCATTGCGTTCAGGCCCCAGTCCCGATGCACTAATAAAAAACGTCACTGAATTAACTGAATTAAACAGCACAAGTTGTTTTCGTACAATACACAGAAATAACGTCGGTCCAGCCCCTGCACGGATAAAAAGAATGTTAATATAAACAAAATATATGGAATTAAACCCTCCCGCCAAAATGCATTAGAACGAAATGGTATGAGTGGGTGATCGTTAGGGACCCCTGCTTTTCGTGAAAAGAAATTTGCCCCAGTTTGTTTCAGTGCCTTACGTGCATATCTGCAGTTATGCTTCATGGTTATTGTCAGCGTGTCTTTGTGAAGATCCGTATCTTATTTGACTGAGCCTATTACAATAACGTCCATGCAACATCACACGTCTGTGATTTGCCGGTAGAATACAAAGGCTCATGAGAGTTACAGAATCCAATCACAGACCACGAAGTAGAACTGCAGATGTGCACGTAAGGCACGGAAACAAAGTGGGGCTAAATTCTTTTTGCGAAAAACAGGGGTCCATAGCGATGGTGAACAAATCAATACACTAGATGAAAATAATAATTTACACGCATTAAGCTATTTATCAAGCTAACAAATTTAACTTACCATATGAAATTAATCAAGTTAGCAATGACCTTAATGAAAAGGATATTAATTAGCATACTTCCTTCTGTTGTACCTGACGACAGGATAGAGGTCGATCTGTAGCAGGACAATAAGAAAAACGCACACAAATGTCTAGTACACGTCAGTAGCAAAAATTGAGTTGAATTACTATTAAAATAATGTAGTAGAATTATTTACGGTGCTGTTACTTGTAGCTTTTAACAGAGTTTTTATGTTGGGAAAAAATATTATCTTTCAAACTAAAAAAAAATAATAATAACTAAACAAAATATTTCGAACATTTCTTAAAGAAACCTAAATTCTTACATTCAAATACGATTTTTTTTTCATAACTGTGAAACAATGCCATTTTATCACAAGAAAAACATCAACAAAATATATAAACAGGACATGCTGCGGCAGAGTTGTTGGAGCCGAGGTTTCGGAATAATAACAACTGTGTAAAAGTGTAAGAGTAAATTAAACATAGAGCGATGGAGTAGAACAGAAGAAATATAAGTTGTAGACAAAGATTTGATGAGTTTTTTTACAGGATTGTAAGGAAAATTAATTAAACTATTTTATTTCATAGGTCCTAACTGAAACTGAAAACGCCCTGTTGTAAAACTTTATATTTTACTATGTTTTTCTTCATGATTTGTAGTGGTTGGGTGGCTGTAGTCAGAGGTAGGCACTTTATACTGAAAATTGTAATGTGGTTAAATTACGGGTGAGGGTTACGGTTAAATGAAATATGTTACTATATTACGGTGGCTTTACTCTACACAGCCCTAACAATACAAATAAAAATCATTTATACAAATCAGTTTCCAATTCTGATGTTCTAAAAAATGTAATCTGATGTACATATTAAACTACAGACACATGCTAAATAGTAATACAGACGTGAAATACCGTGGTGACTTATTTGATACGGGAGAACTTGGCCGCTTATTGGCTGCCCGAGGCTGTTGATACTAACCCCGTGTATGTTTGGTTCCTGCATATTACAGCAGGTGTCCTATTGGTCTGGCTGCCTTACGTTGATTGGTGGCAGGCGTTTCCGACACGTAGCTGGCCAGGGAAGTCATTTTACTGGCGTGTGTGCCTGAGTCACGCTAGCAAAATGGCTTCGCTGGACAGCAAAATGTCTGAAACGACTACCGCTAATCAGAGTAAGTCGGCTGCCCTGCTAGCTGGCAGCATGGCCAATTGGAAACCTGCTGTAACATGCAGGAGCCAAACATACATTGGGCTGGCATCAACAACCTCGCCGGCAGCCAATAAGCGGCCAAGTTCGCCCGTATCAAATGAGCCGCCCACGTCATTTCACATCTGTATTACTATTTATTCTGTGACGTAGATAGGTGCTGAGGCATGGTTCTAAACGCGTACATCAGGACTACCAACGTTCGCCACAAACATGACCTATACGCAAGCCTACTTTCACTTTCCAAATGCTCGTGCCCGTCACGTAGTTGATTCTCGGAAACGTTAGCTGACTGCTCGAGCCTGTCATTATACTTGGCGAGGAAGAGTTCGCGGGTTGGATGAAGGAATGACGACAGTTAATGAGATAATCTGAGTGGAAGGTAACAATGTCTGACCCATCACGCACGACGCGCGGGTTGCGATCTGCCATCTTCCCTTCCAGTTCGAGGTTTGCAAGACAATTACTCCACGTCACTACAAGAACGACAGCAAAAATACAACGACGATTACATCAGTCTTAACTGAAACAGAGAAATTTCGCGACTCCAATGACCTGGATGTTGGAATCAACTTTCCTATATGCATACTCAAGCAATGCCCATTTGTCCACTAGCTGCTACTCAGTGGAACAACATACAATGCACGAATAAATGGGACGTGAGTATGCATTGTAAAATGGATTCTAGTCTGTAGGTAATTGAATTCGCGAAATTTCCCTGTCCCTAATCTTAACTGATAAACGAAAATGGCTGAGTTAGAAGCAAGGGAGATGACAGTAACGGTAAGACTATTGTAACTCGCAGAATTCATTAAGTTTACATCGACCTGACGTTAGTGCGTCTAATTAAAAAAGACGGTTTTGAATCATCAACTAGATCAGCTACGAATGAAAATTACATACTGATGAAAACAAGCAAAATAGGTTTGAATTTTCGCAGCGTTCTTGGACTAATTTACACTTTGTAATAGTACTTTACATTTCCGAATTATTAGAGCCACGATTTTATGGCGAAAAGATTTTTGCAACATTTGGTTTCGATGCGTCATGTGCAAACCTGCAGCTCTGCTACATCGTCTGTGATGGGATGATTTTACTCTCACTGGCCTTGGCAAATTATAGACACACAGACTCACAATAATCTTATTCTGATTGGTGCAGTCAAATGAGAAACGTGTCTGAACATAGACACGCTGCCAATAACCTTGAAACAGAACTGCCGATGTGCACGTGAGTCACTGATACAAAGTGGGGCAAAAATCTTTTCGCGACAAAATCGTGGCCCTACGAATTATTTGTGAACATTTGGCCGTGATAGGGCGTAGAATATGATATGGTGGACAGTTTACGTATAATATTAATACAATTGTTCACTTAATTTTCTTGTGTGAGTAGGTGAACTAAAAAAGAACTTGCATTCTACAATACCACGAACCAAATTGACGAAAATACTACATTCATGTTGTAAATAATATTTCCGGTGGGTCATATTCTACGCCCTACCATGGCCAAATGTATGGCAATAAATCGGAACCGACAGTTTTGGAGAAATTATATAAATACAAGATGGCGTGACGTACTACTAAGCGCGTTTGAGGCAACAACAGCAGAATTGCTAAAGCTGACCCACGCATGCGCACCACACCTCACCCTAACCTCTATGCGGACGTCACTGAACAGGTGTGCAGTATCTCGCTGGTAGATCGCCTCAATTACTACGTTCAGAGTAAAACTTCAATCCAGATTGAACCTCGAGTGGAGTCAACTCGGAGTGAATGTACAGCGAACATGAATTGACGAAATGCGTTTACTTGTAAATATTACTATCCAGATTGAACTATAAACAAGAGCGAAGTTTAAAGTCAACCTGGACCACGGTCGTAGAAGAACAGGTCTGGACACTCGCCTATCTAACAATGTATTTTGCTTGACCCCCTTGTTGTTTGGTTGTAGTTCGTCAAGTTACAGAGAATGTCGTACATTTTGGCGCTGTTTTCCGGGCGGTCGGACTCAAACTACGTCCACTTTTTCCCATTGTTAAATTAATAAAGTAAATAAAGATTGCTGGAGCCATTTCTTAAATTTGTGAGCGAAGGAAAGTATTTCATAAATTGATAAAAAATACGTTTTGATAAATTGTTTGTCTTAGCGGAAAGGAAGTGGGCGGAGTTTAGTCCGACCGCCGTAACATCAGCGCCAATAAAACACAATATAACTTGGTGAACTACAGCCAAACAACAAGGGGGTCAAATATCCAGGCGAGTGTCCAGACCTGTTCTTCTACGGCCGTGACCTGGACTGAAAACGTAATAATTCGATCTATCGGCGACAATACGAAGCAGAGAACATGTGACGAACGAAAAATAAATATTGCTCCAAGTAAGGCTTTTCTTCACGAGACGTTCCACTTGTCTTGTTCCGTTTCACTTTATATCAACCGTTTCGCTTTACAAATACTTGCTTTTAGCACCTTCTATTTAATTTGTTCTCTGTTCTCTTTTAACCTAACTACAACACATAAGAACGCAATTTGGCGCCATAGTCCTGAGCGTTTTATTTTCTCTCCAGTCCGTGTTTACAGTAAAGTCTCTACCCGGATTCTTCACTCCAGTCCACATCAATAAGTGGAGTGGATTATCTCGCTTCACTCCTACTTCAGTCCACAGCAAACAAGTGTTTGTAATAATATCTCAATGTGGATTCCTCAATCCACTTCAGGTTCAATCCGGATTGCAGTTTAACCATAAACGGCTTAAATGAAGCAATCAGTGGTGACTCAATATTTTATGACGTAATATTAAATATAAAATAATGTTGTACAATATATGCTTCTAACTTTTACAAGATTTTCATGTCTATAATAATGATCACAAAAACACCCAGTTTCGCCAGTTTCGGCCGCCAGACAATATACTTTAAGATTACTGGGAACCTGAAATAGGTGTACACGCGAACATGTGACCTCATTCGGAGAATGTAGATATAGATGGTTCTTCCATGAAGGACATATGCTGTAAAAGTAATAAACAGTTATATTATTTAGATACAAGTGGAAAAAATAGCACAAGTGGTCGTGCTGACAGTACCGCGTAATAATTCTCTTTTTTTACAGCTTTGATGGTTGTCACGAAGAAAATAATTCCCAATTTCAATTCAGAAGTAACTTTTTGTAGGGAGAGAAATTTTTAAATTTGGTCACATATTTTACATTTAGCATAGAATTCGTTTTTTAACGACGCATGGCCAAAATTAAACCATAATACATATTCACAAGAAAGTTTACCTATATCACCAGGGCCATTTTTTAACTAGCTACCATATTATTGCTAGACCCACGATTTTTGGTGAAAAGAATTCTGCAACAGTTTGTTTCAATGCATTATGTGCACATATGCAGCTCTGCTTCGTGGTCAGTGACTGGCTGTTTTAAATTCTCGGCGTCTAGGGTTCTACCCGCAAATCACAGACGTGTGGTGTCGCAGTAACCTTGTTCCTGTTGGCACAGTCAAATGAGCCACGCCTGTGCGATTATGCAATCTGCCAATAATCAAGAAGCAGACCTGCAGATGTGCACGTAAGACACTGAAACAAAATTGCAGAATTCTTTTCACCAAAAATCGTGGCCTCTAATTATTGCATAAAAAGGCGATGATTGGATATATCAACATGAAACATCCGTTTCCTAGTAATGGCCACAACTCAGTTGGGGCCGCGGCAGTCGAGGGGACAGACCTCTTAACCCACCAAGGCGATCCGGGTTCGATTCCTGGCGGGGTCGATCCCCAGATCTTCGTATGTGGGAATCGTGCCGGGCGATGTCGTTGGTCGGAGGATTTTCTCAGGGATCTCCTGTTTCCCCCGCTCCTTCATTCCGGCGCTGCTCCACTCTCACCTCATGTCACCCTCCACCAGCGCTGAAGACCTCGATGTTAAGCGCTGACCCAAAATCACTCACTCACTCACAACTCAATTACGAATTTTTAAGGTTATGGGCGTATAAATTTGGCAGTGCGATATTATTTCAGCAAGACAGGAAACCACCGCTGCTTCCGTGGAAACTTTCGTACGCGTGACTGCCATAATGACCGTGAAAATCTAGGTTTTTACGAGAGACAGGAAAATTGAGCGAGAGCAGTGACTCGCATGCTAGACTCCATTGAATTATGCATTCTTGAGCATTGGCTGACTGTACATTGGCTGCTGCTTCAGTGAACAGTCAGTTTCATCCCAGACCAGAGGTAGGACAGCATTCAGTCCTCGTTTATTGGAAGTTTCCTTTCTCGCTCTAAAGCTATCCCGATAGTGTCTAATAAATTCTGAGCCAAGTTATAAACGTAGGCCTAAAAATAATATACGGGCGTTTGGATTCTAGCCTGTCCTAAAAATTAACTCTCGAAATTTTCCGGTTCGGAATTGAAAAGTATGCGGAAAGACAATGGTAACCCATCATTTTTAAATATTTTAGTTTTATGTATGAACATACTCATACTATACATTCCGATATAATAAGTTACTAAGCAATATGACCACAAATTGCAGTAACGATTATATCGCAGGCCATACGTTCATAGCTCATTAACTATTAAATTACAAAGAGGTGCTCTTATCATTCATAATAAACATGTTTTAAAAGAAAGTTCCGTTAAAATTATTATACTTTTTTTACTCATTTTTCAAAGTAAAATGCACGTACTAAAAAAACGGGGCTATATTGTATATGTAAAAGTAATTAATCGTTTTTGTGAAAATTACTTTAATTAACTTACAACACTACCGTTCTAAGCCCCTCATATATATATATATATATATATATATATAAAAATTGTGTATAAACTTATTTTTCACTGGTGGTATACTATAGTAAGTAAAAACATAATTTATAAACAATAAGGATTTTAATTAAATTTCTTCGTCAAATTGTACCTTATCGTTAAATGCGCATAACTCAGTTGTGATACATAGTGAGTTACCATTGTCACTCCCCAACGTGTTATAAATAGGGAAAGGAAATCCTAATTCGCAAGTTCAATGACCAGCATGTTATAATCCACTGTCCTGTATATAATCAAGCCCCGGCCACTTGCCCATTAGCTGCTACTCACTGGAACAACAGACAATGAAGAATATAAGCGGCGTTAGTATACATAGGACAATGGATTATAACAAGCTGGTCAATGCACTAGCGACATTTTCCTTTCCTTAGTCATAAGGAAAGTGAGACAGAGCTAAGAGAAAAGCACGGCTTGAGAACGTCGTGAAGGAAACGGTGCTTTGCATGAGCAGGACACTAACATATTACATATAATAACAGACGCTGCTAATTGTCGCAGAAAAAATGCGAGTGGATGAACTTTCGATCATCACGACCTTGGGGAGGATACATGCTCGCAGCAATGAGGAAACGCTACTTGCGAGTGGCCAAGGTGTAGCAACATTTGGGCGGGTAGATTACTTACTGCCTGGTTAGCAATCTGCCAGCACCCGGCCGGTCATTTCGCCCGTGTGACAGCAGCCAGACAGCGACTTTCGTCGCCCGAGAAGAGCTTGGGGCGGTTCCCAGGATATCTTCGGCCAGGGACCTCGCCCCGAGCCTCAGCATCACCACCTCTGCCACCGGTCCAGTTAGACGTGATTGCATCCGCAGCCCCGGGCGGCAGTTTCGCGAACCACGTCTTCAACCCACACCACATTCACCTTCCTACACGACGTTCGATTCACACGCGCGCGACAAGCTCACAACGGGTCAACATTGCCTGCACCACTTGAAGCGCTGTACGATCCGCAGCGCAGTAGTGGTCAGGCCACTTGCTTCCCTCCATGTTTCCGCGCTCGATTCCCGGCGAGGACACGCTTTATTTTCCTAGTATAGATATCAAGGCTAAAATCAGGGGCGTTATTGAAGGGGGCAGGGATTTAGAATTTTAAGTGTATAAAATAAATTTTTTTGTAATTTGTTATTAAAAGAATGCTATCTTAAGCACATAAAACTTAAGATTTATTAATAGAGTTTCTAATTCATACGTGCTTAATTAATTTTAAAAATGCCGCAAGGTCACTGTCGGCGAAAAAAATCTTGCCCCCCGCCACACAAGAAAAAACTGAAACGACGCCCCTGGCTAAAATTGCCATTGATGTTGGTGTGTCGGCTCGGCGTGTTTCAACTCGCCATTGCATTCCGCCAATGCTCCGTTCTCACTTCATATCACTCGCAGAAACGCTCAAGGACTTGATGACCAGAATTTCTCCACACTCCACTCGAAGCGCTGAGTTCTGATGAATGGTTTGACGCGCAATTCTTACAATGGCCGCCTGAATGGACGTATTCTGGGCGTTCCAGTCCAAGAGGTGCAGACAGCTAAGGGCGACACGACAAAGGCGTCACACATCACCCTAGCCTCTATGTACAATTATTCTCGCAGATAAACGCGCCTCTATGAGACATTCATTGCTATTTTATAAAAAAAACTTGGATTTTATAAACGAAAAAAAAATAAATTACTAAATTTTTATATTCTCCCTACGTAAGTGCAAATACAAGGCTTATATATTGTAAAGTTACAACCATATAGACCTACTTTATATGTTTTACGGGACCAGTCGTTCTAGTTTTACAAAATTTCTTTGGCAACCTGAATTTTCAAGAATTTTTTATGTAACAGTACAACATTTTTCTAGTAAAGTGTAATCACGACAGAAAATACACCTTAATGGGCAGTATGTAGGACCAGCTTAAAGTCTCTCAACAGACAGACGGAACCAGAGGCTAAACGAAATAAAATCAGGGAGGGAAACAGCCATGGCCTCCATGGTAAACAGAAATCAGAATGATCGGACTGGGAACAGAACCCAAGTTCTACCGAACTACGCTTTTAAAACCCCTACGGACCTAACACTTATGCACTCAATGTTAATTTTAAATGCTATTCGAAGGCATGTGTGGCAGATATGTTGAACAGTTTTTGGGGAAAACTATTCCCGCCGAGTCTTCGCACACTTGTAAAATTCCCAGGCACAAGATCATTTTGAGTATTTTGGTTTTATTATGCTACTTAAACTATTCACTGCTACATGTTGGCAATTTATAAAACTCCCGTTAGGTAACAATCAGACAGCTCATTTTTGTGATTTTCACGGACACATAAACCTTGAAACTATAGGAACTAAAGACACGAGTCTCTATGAGGCCACGGTTGGCACAGCGACTAGAGTACTCGTCTCCCTCCAAGGTGATCTGGGCTCTACTCTCGGCAGGGTCGGTCCCCGGATTTTCGCATGTGGGAATCGTATTGGATGATGCCGCTGATGAGCGGCATTTCTCGGGGTTGTTTCGTTTCCTCCCCCTTCCCAAATCGGCACGGTTCTATACCCCACATTTTGTTCTCTCCCCCTCCCTCCCCGTGCTTAAGTCCTAAATGTTAACAGTTGGACAAAACCTTTTCACTTAAACATCTTTACGTCATTTTTTCGAATATAATTTTTAAATTCTAAAAGAGATCAGTTGTTATCACAATATCGTCATACAGATTTGCTGTATGTAGCCTAATCTTTTCAAAGGATATTATTTTATAATTAGCATAGTTATCGACTAAACTAAAATTTTATTTAAGTCGATAATTAGCCATGTTACATTTTGTTTTGAAAAAAATTAGACTACACAGTAAAAACAATTTTCAACTGCTTTGTGTGACGGTTTTACGATATCTGCTGTTATTTACAATTTAAAAATTTTTACTCACAAAAACAGCACAAATAGGGATCCGTTGGTTTAATAGCTGCAGTTTAATATAACGACGGGAATAATTAGCGATATCTGCTCTTCCTGTATGCTGGAATTTCGGCGCGAATTAAACTTTTATTTTTTGCGAGGTCCACGCGAGGAACAAGGTCGCTTCCTGATTGGCCGTTCAGGTTTTGCTCTTCCTGCTCGCCCAGATCCGCGTGCGTGTGAATTCTTCTTCATCTTCCAAAACTAATCGGGGATCCCCAGACGCTGCCGGCAAACTAATCTGACAGACATGGCAATATTAAATCCGCCCTTGTCTCTATCTCCGGGTACAGCTTGAACATCCCGAAACTTTAAGAAGTGACCGTACATATTTATTCTTTACTTAAAGTATAACTTATAACATTGTGACAAGATGAGTATTCATGGATATACGTCATTGCTTGCGAATGTTGCCAAGTCGCAGATAAACCCACAAAAAAAAAAATAAAAATACGAAGAAAATAAAAAATTCAACAAAATTACGAAAAAAATAATTAAATAAGACCAGATATGGTCGTTATCAACACACACATAAATAATTCCAGAATAGGAATATAGTCCGTATATGATAATAGAGATTGACTGACTATATTCCTATTCTGGAATTATTTATGTGTGTGTTGACAACGACAATATCTGGTCTCATTTAATTAATATTTTCGTAATTTTGTTGCATTTTTTATTTTCTTTGTATTTTGTGTTTTTGTGGGTTTATCTACGACTTGGCAATATTCGCAAGCAATGGCGTATATCCATGAATACTTATCTTGTCATACATCCCCATTGCAAAAATCTTTCAAAGATCTTATAATATTGTATTGCATATCTATGATATTAATTGAAAAAGTGAATTTAAAAAAAACAACCCAAGTATATGAAGAGAGGGGAAGGGGGGGGCAGTAAAATAACTACGGTGTGTTCAGCTGGCCTCTAATGCAGTAGCAAAAGAGAAAGGGTAGTGTTATTCACGTCATTAAATAAAGCCAAGTTCATACGAGAACTTGCAGTAATAGTACCATTCTGGTAAATGTGTGGACTTGAGTAGTTTTTGAAATCACCGTTTCAATTAATCTCAGGTTACTTTCCTTGGCAGACAGCGAGTTTTAGCGCGGTTATTTTTACACAGCACTGACACAGAACATGCAAACTGAACGAGTCAAGAAAATTGAATAATTATACGAAAATATGAATCAAACTCAACTGTGTTGTAACTTATCGTAACTAAAAATTAACATCAACAATGCAATACAGGGTCCACAGCAAGCTAGTATGACGAAAACAGCTATCATGAACAAATACTTCATTAGTAAAATGAGGTAAAAAATGTAAACTTCAAAATATTATTACAAAGGCAAACACCTTCACCAAAGATAACTGATTAAAAGAACTGCAGTTACCAAGACAAAGACACCCAGTGAAACGTCTCACTGGGTCATCAGATGATTTCGAAGGGGAAAAAACATTAAACAAAATCACCGCAAATAATTATTTATGGCAATAGATTCTGCAATACGTGGGCTATATTCTAATTTCAACTAAGAAGACATTAAGAAAATTCAGAAGCTGGAAAATTGTTTATTGGAAGGAGACATATGTGACAAGCTAGCACACTATCGAGAAGTGGACACTAAGGGCCGTATCTATAAACCTCTTTCGAATGACAACCAACTGCTATCCCCATAGGGAAAGCATTGGTGAGCAGTTGGTTGTCTTTCGAAAGAGGTCTATAGATACGGCCCTAAGTTACTCAAGCATAAGGCCCACATCTGCTGATGACGTTTCTAAAACACATTTGAAGTCTGCGCCAGAAGTTCGACGACTGTTTCCAATTATAAAAGTTCTGCTAGGGCTACTGCTATTTTACGTAACTCATCTTGTTTAGCAGAAGGAAGTTTCAGCTCTATGCGTAAAGTGAAAACGTATTTAAGGTATGTTTGGTTCTTATAAAAAATGCCCAATAAATTTATTTTGCTTTAAATTTACAGATTTAAGAATTTTAAACACGAAACATATCCCCTTTTTTCCAAACTACAAAGTTGAATATAAATTACGTCTAAAATGACACTGAATTATCTCTTTATCTCCATTCATAAAGTATTTAACATTTATTTCAACCTTCAGGCGAACTATGACGCAGACGTGTTAATCATGTAACTGTACGCCACGCTCATAAAAAATAACTGGACTTACATAATCAAATGTAATCTCATCGCAACTTATGAACCGGAATATGTGAATACGCCACGTCACTTGTTTGGTATACGATAACCGGCTGCGTCCACCACAACAGAAGATGTGCTCACTTACAAAAAAAAAGTGCTCCTAATTCAAAGCATAAAACGTGACGTACGGTCATGATTTAACTTGGTTTCGTTATGTAATTGGATTAGTTAAAGTTATTTCTGTTCCGGATGCTTCATGTGAACAAGAATGCATACTTTATGATTTATGAATGGTTTTTGTAGCAATGTTTCCAAGTGTGCATGTGTACTTGATGGAATTATACCTATCTAATGAAGTGATAGTAAAACATCTTTCACATTTAACATTGTTATGAGACTAAAACAACATTACTCAATTCAATATAAGAAAATAATTTTAACAAATATATGAAGCGCCCCCCTCCCCAAAAAAATATTATTACAAAATTTACGCCAATGCGTTGGACCTACCGCAACACAAATAATCAAAGCTGATATCAACTGACTTATCAACTTAAATTTTTTACGCAATTCCGATCGGCGTGGAACACAAACTAGATTGAACTTACAACTATCTTGGTTAACTACAAAAACAAGTAAAGAAATAATTAGGCCTATTTACAAATAAAGTAAATTTTTTAAATGTTTTATTGATTATCTGGAAAATTTGAACATTCTTGTCACACAATCCATCCTACACAATTCTACAGCTTGCTCTCTCTCTCTCTCTCTCTCTCTCTCTCTCTCTCTATATATATATATATATATATATATATATCTTTAATTCAGAACCATGCTCTCCCTCTTTAATACATAACCATTAATTCGTCCGTTTTGCCGCGTTTGGATGTTAAATCGCCCCTATTAGGCCTACTGATAATTTATTATTATACTATAATACGATTATATACTTTTTTCTGAATTTAGCAAGTTAAGTGGTGCAAGTAACCACCATCTTGCATTTTGCGACAATCTGCGCATTACATATATTATACAATATATTAAACACCGACGAGGCAAGAGCACTGCTTCGTAAATGTTATGAAATTGGCATTTATTGAAAAATATTGTCCTTACCCACGAAGGGAAAACAACATTCTTCCTCCCGAGGACTAGTTAAAAATTAACCAAAACCATTGATTTGTAGACATTTGATAAATTTTAAGAAGCCAATGTTTAAACCAATTTGGAAAGAGTTAGACGTAATTTTGACTTTAAAGTTCCATCTAAAAAAAGTATAAGCTACATCCAAATCGAGTGAGGCGGCGCAATGGTAACACACTGAACTCGCAATTGGCATGACTCAGGTTAGGTTCCGGCTCAGACCCCAGACGAATGCTAGGATAGTTTCTTGACACATGCCATCACCAATTCCATTCACAGTTCCGGTTTATGTGCTCAAATTGTGTATTGCCATCTCTAACGACTGCCACGAGTTTGTGACGAAAATATTTTTGCCTTATGTACGGAAGTTTTCGCGAAAATATTTTCGCACCACTTTGTTTCAACGTCTTGCGTGCACATCAGCAGCTCTACTTCATGGTTATTGGCAGAATGTGTTAGTGCAGAGATGTAGCTCATTTGACTGTGCCAATCAGGATACGGTTACTACGACACCACACGTCTGTGATTATCTGGTAGAGTTTCAAGACGCGTTAGAGTTAAAAGTACCCAGTACCACGAAGCACACTGTAAAAAAATTCCTTAAATGGTTAGAAAGTAATTAACTTAAACGCAGTGTGCGTAGAGATGGTGGTTTATCGCGGGAAAACTTGACTGTTTGCTGGGTTTCAACGCACGTTCAGCTCACCAGAAGATTACTGACTTTCGCTTGCACGTGGGGCTATTACCCTATTTGACTGAGCCAATATGAATTCCGGTATTGTAACATTTGATGCCTTTTATTGGTCTGCAGACGCCTATGTTGTGTCAGACGTATATCAGTCAATCATACATGTTGTAAGAAACTACAGCGTTTTCAAGAGTATGTTGGTACAAAACGTTTTCGCGATATACCATCATCTCTAATAATGCGACAGTTACCACATTTCCGCCTTGTAAATATGCAAACTTTTACAGTTGTCACAATACAAGACTGGTAACTTAAGTATACATTTGACTGTTTTATAAAACATGTTTGTGCTACCATGAATGATCGCGAAACAATTCTACCATACCTACCTACGTTCTTAGTGCTCCCATACGCACGAGTGGCAAATTTACTAACTATGTTTAGAGTGCACTGAAACAAACAGAAACTAAAATATTTTCGCGAAAATTGCCGATGTCTACTTATATGAACATCTGCAGCTGTGCTTCATTGTCGCTGACTGAATGTTTTAACTCTCACTTGTCTCAAGATTCTGCTATGGCAAATAAATGTTATAATAATTTTATTCTGATCGGTGCTGTAAAACGAAAAACTTGTCTGAACAACGACTCACTGGCAATAACCATGAAGCAGAAATACAGATGTGTACATAAGGAATTCAAACAAAATGATGCACAAATCTTTTCTGTGACAAACTCTTAGCTCTAGTAATGACCTCGCTGCCGACGAGACATTTATCTTATCTGATATGAAGGAGGAAGTACAGTACCACTGATGTGCAAGCATACTTCGTGACCACTGTAACACGAGAAGAAATCTGGCTTTTGGACCAAGGGAGCAGAAAGAAAAATGGAGGCGGTGGGCATGAAGTTCTGTTGCAAGAAGACACGTGTGAGGAAAGAAGTGGTACGCAGGCGCGGCTCCAAAGGGGGGGGGGGGGGCATGGCGGCATGCCCCCATCCCTGAGCTCTGACACGACAGTACAAAAATAATAATCTTAAAAAAAATTAATTTCCTACACCTGTAATTTAATATTTTGTTTCAAAAACTCTTAAAATAGCATCATTTGGCACCTTAAAATTCAAAATTTTCCATGGGAGGGCCCCAGAACCCCCACATTGACTTAGGGTATAATATACATACTTTTTAATCACATCGCTGGATCCGCCTCTGGTGGTAAGAGACAGAGTTCAGCGATTCTCATGTTGAGGTACTGTGGAAGAAGAGCTAAGGGAAGACAGAGGAAGCAATGTGAAGAACAGGACCAAGAGACTGGATAGATTCGCGTGTTCATCAACCTTAAAAGTCGTCACGTATCACGCAATAAAGTAGACAGAAACTGCTCATTCGCTGCTCGCTGACGAAGTGATTCCACATGGTTGAGCCTACATTTAGTTGCTTCTATATTACTGGTTCAGCTGCACATGTCAGATAAGTCAAGGGTCAGTTGCGAAAGTGAAACGATCTTAAAACTATTGGAATTCAAGCACGTGACCGAAATAAAA
Organism: Medauroidea extradentata; assembly: GCA_003012365.1. Classification (NCBI taxonomy): domain Eukaryota; kingdom Metazoa; phylum Arthropoda; class Insecta; order Phasmatodea; family Phasmatidae; genus Medauroidea; species Medauroidea extradentata. The sequence continues at coordinate 47,682 of PNEQ01118804.1, forward strand.
CGTGAAGATTTCATGTTCGTACTGGTTATGTTTACATGAAATTATGATTCTACGCGAATGACGGCGAACAGAATCGGGGAAAAGTCTTAACACGCGCACTGTTAGCTTGTGCCCGAGGCGAGGAAACGCCTTTGTTTGCACGTTTAAGAGCGTTTAAGTGGCAAAAATTCATGATTTTATATTTGTACGACATAGTGTTAGTTTTACACACGTTACCCATGAGCATGTTTGTAGATTTTTGGAAATTTTTTATCTCTCATAATCTTACTATAGCGGCACAAACAAAATCCAAATTTGCAAGTTACAGGAACATAAAAATAACAAAAACCAACTGACTTACTCGAATGAATAAATTTACACTGAAATAAGACATTACGTGGCATATGCTAAAGATGTAAACCAAACAATAAAATTCCTTTGTATTTATTTTATATATTCTAAATATGACAACTTTTTTATTATGTTTTAATTTTTTAAAACTACGAACGGATTTATTTGCGTGTCTTTAAATAGTTTGGCATTTGGCACATAATATCTCATTTCAGTGTAAGTTATTTCATTCGAATAAGCCAGTTAGTTTTTGTTATTTCTATGGTTCCGTAACTTGCAAATATTTACTTCGACATGCCGCTCTGGGAATATTATGAGAGATAAAAAAAATTTCACAGGTGGAAGATATAGCCAAAAGTAATGTCTATAAAACTAAATACTATGTCGTGCAAATATAAAATTATGCATTTTTGCCACCTGAACATTCTTAAGGCGGCCGCCTTGCTGACTCTTGACTTGCGTAAGGTGTTGTCCGGAGATACGATTTTCATCCTAGGGACCAGTAAACGTTAATCCATACCGTTTATCTGAGACAAAAAAAAATTCACACACTTCAGACTATTGAACATAACTTTTAAGACGCCACACACATTAGAAGCATTATTTTAAAGTCCTCAAACTTGGCTAAAATCGTCTTATTTCAGGCGGATTTTTTTCTCGAGGTATACGTACCGGGTTCGTTCAAAATTGAGGTCTACAACTATATAGTGCGAAGCTGAGGAGAAGGCAAGGCTCAGGTATGCGGCTGGTGGTGGGGACAAGCGGAGCGCTATGAGGTCCCCACCACCACCCTGCCGTTCTGCCTTGACTTCTCCTCAGCTCCCTACAATACTGAACTTTGCTACAATGACACGTTCGACAAAATGATAAGGTCAACGCTTAATGATAAGGTCACCGCTTAAAGTAGTACTGTAAAACCATTACGTCCAGTGCTGTAGTGCCAAAATTGGTACAGTGTATACTCACGAGCAAGATACGGCCATCCTGGTACCAGGTCGCCAACAGAAGGAAAGCAGAAGATATACTGTACTGGGCTGAAACAACGAGAGAGTATACGGCGTATACCCACGTATGCCCCCGACTACAGCACTGGTTACGTCAGAAACACCACGCGCGTTTACGTATTTGGCCGTAGAGGCGATATCACAATACATGTGCCGGCCGACGTCGCTCGTAGCGCCTCATCGCTTTTCGCCTTATACACACAAATGCGCCATTCGCTAGGCGGCCGCCTTAAGCGCAAAACACGACTTTCTTCTTCCCGCCGATGTACGGAAGTTCAGCCGTTTCGAGCTTCCGGCGCGCAGTAAAACAAGCGCGTAGTGCGAGCGAAATGAAGAGTGGAACGTCTTCGGCACTTCGCTTTCTTCCTCAATTACAGCTCATATCATACTCTCCTTCTATTGAAGCTGCGTTGCGTGTCTGAGACATACAAGCGAAAGAGCGCATCTGCATGTTTGACAATTCACCGACGTATCCACAAGTGTATGGCGAATGTTCCAAAAGTACAGTTTCATTTGTCAAGTTCTGTTAAATCGACGTGTACGATGATCAACAAGCTTGAAATTCAAGTGGTGTGTTGTGGATGTAGATTAGGATTTCAGTTAATGAATTGTACGAATACAGCTCACTGAACAAATGCATAAATAAACATAGTAATTTTAAAGGTGGGGCCGCGGTGGCCGAACGATCAGACCACTCACCTCCCACCAAGGCAATTCGGGCTCGATTCCCGGCGGGGTCGTTCCCCCGGATTTTCGCATGTGGGAATCGTGCCGGACGATGCTGCTGGTCGGCGGGTTTTCTCGGCGCTACTCACCTCATGTCACGCCTAAAATCTCTCACTCACTCATTTAAAACGTAAATTAAACGAAAGTCATACTACTGTTTTTATTTGCAGGAAAAAGTATTGGTACGTCGAAATAAAATATATTTAACTTAGCTAAAAACTATACGTAACATCAATTCGAACGGTATTCAATTTGAATTCGTTTTTATAAGTCGTGTTTATTTTTTGACAAATCGAATTTTCTGATTTGGCTCCCCAGCTTTTGAAGAAATAATTTTGAAACACTGTAATACGTGCACATCTGCAGCTCTGCGTAACAATTATTGGCAGTATGTATATGTGTAGAAGGCGTCCATCAATTGTCTGAGCCAATCAGAAAAATGTTACGTAGGCACCACACGTCTGTGATTCCCGGGTAGAAAACTAAGACATTCAGTGTTAAGTACATCCACTCACTAACTTACAATGGCTCAGAGCAGTAGATGTGCACGTGAGGGATTGAAAGAAGTTTGTGCAAAATACTTTTCACCAAAATATTGGGTTCCTATAGTTGTGACCTTATCGTGGGCTGCAGGTCATCACAGTAGAGCAGTCTACCTGAACGCACCTCACAACACTTAGGAAACCTACGTCCGACTTGGAAGAAGCACAATTTCCTCTCTCTCTCTCTCTCTCTCTCTCTATATATATATATATATATATATATATATATATATATATATATATATATATATATATATATATATATATATATATCAAAGTCAGTTTGCTTGTTTTTAGTTCGTACACCACCGAAAACCAATTAACGCAATAAAACGAAAAAAAAATCACAGTAAAATTTAATGTCACGGACTAGGACATTAGGTATGTGAAAGCCTGTTCAAATGGGTATTGTATATTTTTTAGAAATTTCTGAAATTTGGGATTTTTTGGTACTTTTAAAATTTCATTTTAAATACAAAAACATTTTGTACTGGGTTTTATATACTTACACACAGCCCTAGCCTGTGACATGTGAATTATTTCGTTTCATTATGTTGATTGGTTTTTTGGGGGAGTAGAAAGTAAAAACATGCTAATTTGAATTTGAAATGTCACCACGCGAAAATTGGTCGAGCTATTTTTTTTTAAACAGAAATATGTAGTTCCAAGTAACGCCTACGAAATTAATACTATTTCATTCAAATATAAAATTACGATTTTTTTCCATTTTGAACGATCTCAAGCTTCGCACACTGTAAATTGGAAGCAGTTAACATTAACTGACTGTCAGTTATATATCTACTATTTTTAAATACAACCGTTTCAACTATTCAAATCTGTGAAAATCCGCTGCATATAAGTGAACGTTCATTGATTCCGATATAGGGAGCTGACATACTTAAAGTGGACTCTAAAATAATTTGTATAATTTACAAGGGTATTCTTTGTACTTTTACAAGTCCTTGTAAAAGTACAAAGAATACCCTTGTAAAATCATTAGTTCATGAAGTTACAATGGTAAACTTTGTAATAATACAAAGGAATTCCTTGCACCTATATCAACAGTTCCTGCACTGTAATTTATTTGGTAAAATATGACAAGGCACTTCTTCGTAGTTGTACAAACTTTTGTAAATGTAGACAATATTCCTTGTAAAATTATTCATTTTTAACGTTTAAAGGATTTTGTTTGCTGCAAAAAAACTTAGAAAAAAATGTGTAGCCTACAAAAATCGTAAGTTCGTCGGAAATTACCTATGCAAAGATCACAACCTATGAAAAGTATTTTCTGGAATAAAGTGAATAGTTATACTAATTGCGTGCTTTAAAAGGAAGAATTATTACTGAACTTTACAGTGAATACATAGAAATAAATAATGTCTTATGAGAGTGTAAGTCACGGTGGTCTAGGGATAAGGTACGTAGATTCTAAGCGTAGGGAGCACTTACCAAGAGTTTATTTTTTATTTTTTTCAAAATAATATCTTGTTTACGTCCTCTATTGATAAATAAGTTCAGTGTTATTTATGGAGTACAACGAGCATTTAAATTTATTATTTTCCTTATTGGAAGTACAGCTTCAAGGCTAGTCTTTGTAATTTTACAAACATATACTTTGTATTTAATTACAAGGATAACCATTGTAGTTTTACAAGGAATTTCTTTGGCAACTGGTTTTCCAAGGCTTTTCTTTGTAAAAGTACAAAAAAAAAATTTACAGTGTGAGTGAGAGATTTTGGTCAGCGCTCAACATAAAGAGGTCTTAAGCGCTGATGAGGTGTGACATGATGTGAGTATGGAGCAGTGCCGCAATGAAGGGGCGGGGGAAACGGGAGATCACGAGAAAACACGCCGATCAGCGGCATCGTTATATTTTAAGTAAATAATTACTTACAAGTACGTTTTTCACTTTTCATCAGAGAATATTCGCTGATTCATATTTCTAACGTGAATATTTACTTACTGCACGTAATTGCTTCAATTTTCATCAGTGAATATTGATTCCGATTTAGAGGAAAGATATTCCAAAAGTGATTATTCACTTACTATAAGTACATTTTTTCACTAATTATCAATGAAATATTAACTGATTCCTATTTAGTCACCGACCGATTACACTTAGGCTTTACATCTACAGACAAGAGAATTTCGCGGTTTAAACAAACTGCCCGGATGAAAGACAAGTATTGTTGTTTTGTTAAAATAGGGACAACACTCCCGTTATGTTGTCGTTATAATCTACATTGTTCCTACAACAATCTGTCCTGTGGAAGTGACGATACGTTCTGTAAAAGAAATATGTTCTTTACTCCCTCTACAGAACATATTGTTATAGGAACAAATCCAGATAGTACTCACAACCTAAATGGACTGTCGTTCCTATTTTAACAGAAGTATGGTACCTACAACAATACTTTTCTTTCAGTGTGGGCTCTATAGTCCTATGCACCGATTGTGCTCAGGTACAGACCATTCACGATAAAGTAAGTACTAGTATAAATCCTTCCAACAATCTTTCGTTAGCAATGAAAAGTATAAACTGTGTTTGCCAAGTTACGTAATAATATTTACAATGCCAATCGTCAGAAAGACAAAACTTGTTGAAAACAAAATTTTGTCATGTCCTTTAAAAGTGGCTAATTTACGGTGAAACAGAATTAGTTTTCTCTGGCTGCTGCTTCAGCTAATCTCTTCGCGAGTGAACCCGAAAAACTCCCGTGCGTCTACATCCATTGACACAGGGACGTAATAAATAAAATGTAAAAAAAAATCGACAATAAGTGTTTATAAAATATGACAAAAATATTGGTTTTACCTGAGCAAATATATAGAAACATAGGTCAACATGACTGTTAGTTTATTTGACAAACCCTAAAACATTGTAAACTTTCTTGGAAAAACAGTAAAAAAAAAAAAAAACAACGGAGACAAACCTGTAAGCTGCATGCTCACTTTTTTATACAATGGATCACGTGCAGTTATATCACTACTGTTCCAAATGGGTAACAATGTGCGTGTATGCATCGTCACTGTATTTTGAATGTTTTGTTCATACATAAAATTGAACACTTAAAATATGCTATTGTGTTATGTATGTATATATTTTGGCACAGAATGGGGAAAAAATGATTTTACTGTAAATCTGTGTCGCTAACAATATCGAAACGTTAATATGTTGTGTGTTATTAATATAGGTATTATGTTCTTGCAAAAATAAGTAACAATGTGAATGTATGCTTTTCAGAAAATTTTAAGTAGTGTTTGTGTTTTTTTTAGAAAGTGCAAAGGATGATACTTTAGATACATGAAAAACATTTGATGTATGTGGTGCTAATATTGTGGTAGCTGAAAATAATAATATGTATCGAGAACAAGGAACTAACACTGATATGTATGGCACTGTTGTGTACACATAAAGGTTGCATGTGTTAAAGTTATACTAATGGTTGTGTTAATATTTTTCGCAAAGAAAAGAATAGCAACATTGTTGCTCTTGTTGTAAATATAATGTCTAACTGAAGATGAGGAATTTTGACTGAATTTAGTTGCGAATTCCAAAAGTGTCTTTTTCTTGAAATATGCCGGTCTTTGTAAAATTAATATGTTAGTAAATTTTAGTCTTGTAAACATTTCAATATTTCTATAGTCTTTTAAACCTTTCAATATTTCTAGCAAGAAAACTGCTAAAATAGCCCCATTTTACACCTTCAAATATAAATTTTTCCGGGGGCTGGCTCCCGAACTCACCGATCTGAATGGGGGAATGGGTGATGTTCGAGTCTCCCCCCCCCCCATAAACTGAAATCCTGGCTACGTCCCTGATTTTAGTCATGCGTAAATATAGCAGAGCTAAGAAGGTCTGTATGGTATAATTGTTTCCCAGACATACATGGTAGCACTCCTAAAGTTTTTATAAAACACTCAAATGTATACTGAAGTTACCAGACTTATATTGTAACAGTTTGCATATTTACAAGGCGGAAGTATGGTAACTGTCCTATAATGCGTTTAGGTTAATTACTTCCTAAACATTTTAGGAAGTATTTTACAGTGTTACTATATGCACTGACTCTAGTTGGTGCAAAAATATTTTCATCAAAAAATTTGCGGCTGTACGCATGTCGCTACTCGTGTCAAAGACGCAGTCACGTCCATTTCGCTTCTGTATGCTTAGCTGTTGTGTATGCAGTGTTGTGAGGAGAGGTGACCGCAGGACTGAGGGCTGAGGTGACCGCCAAGCTCGGTCTGTGATCAAGGCGTGCAGTGGAGCGTAGACATGCGGCCAGTCTGCGGTCTGAGTCACAACACACAGACGCCACAACATGGCGCAGACAAGCGTCTGTGTCTACAAGCTCACAGCAAAGACTGCGTCCAATAAACACACCCTTACAACACTCGTCTACCAGCATTCATCAGCCCAACTGCGGCTATTTCTTACATTCCGACACTATCCAACACATAAAGGCGTTTTCGAAAACTCACGACGTTGGGGTAGGCCAGTCGTCGAAATGTCTAGTTTAAATTGTTCGAAATTTAACCCAGGTGATATTTACCCTTGTTCGAATTTTCAACTAATTGCTTCTTGATCAACTCCTCAGCTCTAGAGCAGGGCAAATGGCGGATACCAAACGAAATTCGCCATTTATCATGAAAAAATTTTTTAAACATTACACAGAACCAAAATCATAATGATGTGAAACTGAATGTACTATGATCAAAATATAGGCGAAACAAGTACGAAACCAACATTATATTTAAATATAGATAAAATAACGGGTAAAAAATATACTGCGGATGTAGCATTCACCAAAATATTTCTGTGTAGAAAATATATAAAATGGCTTTATATTTTAGACTCCCTCCGTCTTAAAACCCTGAAAATAATTACCGGTGTCCTTCAAGTTTCGGTGATCCAGCAGGCGAGTTTTCGGAAATCCCTTAAATCGTCTGCTATATAAAAGTCAATTTTTAAATTTCGTAAATAAAAATTCAATGAGTTAATATTTTAAGTAGACCAATAACATCTTCCTCTAGTACTTGTAGTGCCTATACGTGTTGATGGTCCAGATTTATCATAACTAGAGTCCCGGAAATTTCGCGGATTCACATGACGAGAGGTCGGATTTCTAAGTCATGTATATTATGGAAACTTTTTCGATTGGGTCATTGTTTATTAAACGTGACCTTGAGGACTCCGAACCAATGACGTATATGCATAAAAACACTCATGGATTCCCGCGCTACATCGTCAAATGTTCAAATGCCCACTCACTGGAGCAGCAGACATGTACAAGTATCTGAGGACAGAATGTACACAGGACTTTGCAATCCAGCCTGCTGGTCGTTGAACCAGCGAAATATCTGGGACTCTAGTCATAACTGATACGTACAAAAACATTATCATTATATCAATAATTTTTAATTTTATTCCCTTTGGAAGGACGGCACAAATGTTCAACTTCTAATTCATTCGGAGTTCAAAGAAAAATGAAACAGTCGTAGGCTTGAGTTCAAATAAAGTACTAATTTTTAATCACTATCCTATTATTATACTTTTTTAATCCACATTTTAAATGGTATTTTTTCACGTTTTCTTAAAGTTAATTTTAGAATCATAAATTAAACTGACAGATAGAGCAACTGCGAAATTCATGGCGCTGACGCGGCAACGACATAAAGTTTAACACGTTTGTAGACGAGATCATGATATACTTAATGCATGTAAATATGCTGCATGTCTGAAGTCCAATTTTGCTAGAAAAAGTTATATCACGAACTATTATTAGCACTACATACGCTAGAAAAGTCTATACAAACCGTATAGGCACCCATACGTGTCTTGGGATTCAGCGAGTCTTAAGAATTTACCTCAGATGTATTTTAGTTCGGGTTCTACAGCATTGCATTGCGACACGAAATAAGGAAGCCATAATTTTTCTTGAAGCTATACTCTGTTCACTCTAAGGTTGCAGCAGAAGGAAAAACTGTTAACGGAATAAATCAAAGCAATTGAATTATATCTTGATTCCTCGCATTGTGATCGTGCAGAAACGCAGTTACCTTGTATTTTTCAATATTTTAAATGAGATTTATGCTGTGCAAAAATGTTACTGTCATTCACTTGCATGAATTAGCTGCAACCTTAGAATGGATAGAGTATAACTCCAAAGCCTTCCGGCTGTACAAAAACGCACGGAAGAGCGCGCGGAGTCGGTATATAATGAGCCGCTCTCAGATTTTGATTCAATCGCACAGGGGCATTGATAGAGCAGAGTCACGCTACTATGAGCTCTTCTCGCACAACTAAACACCTCGCCATGGCCGCTCGTCGAGTCGACAACTTGGATAGCTATACATTTGGTATCGTTGTAATCAGGAGGAATGACGCATATTTCGAAAACAAAATTCTTGAACGACGTATATGGTTCTCGTTTTTAGTGCAATAAAGATGTCGCTAATTTCCGATATAAAATAATTTCTTTTCAGCGTTGTTTTAGAAATACAATTAATTTTGTTTCATGTTTTTATCATTTTTACAGGTAGCCAATGACATCTTATTTCGGCGCAAATTATTTAATTTCAGTAAGTCCGTTTATGCTCCCGTAACATGAAAATTCTGAGTTTGACATGTCGTTGTTGGTACACTATGGAGAATATGCACGCTAAACTTTTTCTGTAAGATTATAATTAGAGATGATGGTATATCGCGGAAATGTTTGTGTCAACATACTCTTGAAAACAACGTAGTTTCGTGTGACATATATTTTTAGGTGATATACTTCTGGCACAAAGTATCTTTCTGCGGATCAATAGCAACCATCAAATATTACACTAGCGGGATTTTTATTCGCTCAGTCAAATAGGGTAACAGCTCCAAGTACAAGGGAAAGCCAGTAATATTTTCAGCGGAACGTGTGTTGAAACCCAGCAAACAGTCAAGTTTTCCCGCTATAAACCATCATCTCCAAGTATAATGTAATAAATAATAACTAGACCTGAAAAATTCGCATTTTCATTTGTGCACAAGCTGGAATACCAACAACTGTAGTTTGTGTCACTTTCGCAACTGGCCTTTGACTTATTTGACATCTCCTGGAAGTCTCTGAGCCAATAATGGAAATGTATTTATACAGACCTATATCACTGTAACAGCAAGCAGCTAATGACCAACTGCTCTCTGCTTCAGTTCACAAATATTCTTGCAGACTAGCCCACAGGTAAGCGAACCCGCGAGTTTATCCCGTCTCTACTAAAAGTCTACATAATTAACATTATTTCGTAGAAATACAAAATAACGAATGTCACGCTTGAACAACATTAACTGTGTGTGACGTCAGGCGAAGGAGAGCCACAGTGGCAAGTATTGTCACGGAACACGACCTCTCTTCAGGAAAGTCACGCCGGAGACATCAAGGCACGCCGCGTTATCTGGAAGACCCGCGCGGGGTCAACGAGAACCGAGGTGTGGCGCGACGGTGCGGTACCCTGTCTTCTTTCTCCGGCGATCCATCATGTGAGGACGGACAGCTCTGGAGGCGTGGGTGGCCACACGTGTGGCTGACATGTTGGCCGTCACAGACAACATATTGTGTTACACGAGACTGGGTCACGGTAACGGATACTCTGTCGCGTCGTAGGCGACCGATCTACCCACGTCACTCACGCACAATCCCCTTACGCCTCTCCACAAAAAAAGTAGTTTCCATGTCGCCTCCGGCGATGCTAACAAAAAATTTTTTAATAAGGTGTCCCTTACAGTGATGAGCTCCTCATGCACGCCTATCACGTCTGGGCGTATCGAGTGTCTACTCTACATGCACACGAAGGACACTCTGAGAGAAACAGCCTTACCCTTCGTACTCTCTGTTCAAGCAACTGCAACTTAATAAATGGAAAACTCCCTTTTCCTACGTCTAACGGCTTGCCACAAAGAAAATACTAATTCGTGTACCGTAAGGGCGCCGCCTACCCGCGCGTGAGAGGCTCAAAAGCGACGGAGCAGTAAGGTCGACCTTAAGGAGCTCATCAAATGCCGCGTCGCCTTAACGAGCCAAACGTTGAACTAGCGTGCAAGCTTCCCGCCGAACTGATTTTACTATGCGACATTAAGGTTGTTCACGTGGCAAAAATTCATAATTTTATATTTTCTTGGCATAGTGTTAGTTTTATAGACGTCACTTGTGACTACATTTCACACTTGTAGAAATGTTTTAACTCTCATAGTTTTCCCATAGCGGCACGTCAAAGTCTGAATTTGCAAGTTACTGGAACATAGGTTTAACAAAAACCAAGTTACTGACTCGAATGAAATAATTTACACTGAAATTAGGTAATATGGGCACTATGCTAAAATATTTAAAAATACAGAATGGAATTCCTTTGTACTTTTTTAAAAAAATCCGAAAATGACGAAAATTTAACATTTTATGGCAATTTTTAAAAAAGACAAAATGACTTTGTTAAGTGTTTTTAAATCTTTTAGCATAGTGCCCAATATATCTAATTTCAGTGTAAATTATTTCATTCGAGCTAGTCACTTAGTTTTTGTTAAACCTATGTTCCTGTAACTTACAAATTCTGACTTTGACGTGCCGCCATGGGAAAACTATAAGAGCTAAAAAATTTCTACAAGTGGAAAATGTAGTCACAAGTAACGTCTATAAAATTAACACTATGCCAAGGAAATATAAAATTATGAATTTTTGCCACGTGAACGCCCTGAAGCGGTGACCATATAATGTTATTGGTGGAAAGTTTGCAACTTTGTTCGGTGCACGTCGCATCCATATACATCCGGTTAGTATATTTTGCAGAACGGCAGTTTGAAAAAGGCGTCTTTAGCCATGTTGTTTGGCTTGGAAGAAGTGTTTTTTTTTAATAAGCATGGCGTCTTAACAATGAGGTACCGATCTTGTCTGAAGTTTGCTTTTTCTTCGTACGTTGGCACAACGGGCACATGTGGATTATAATATTTTCATAGAATAAGCCTGTTTACGAACATACTGCAACGCATTTGAAGCGTGGGGTAGGCGGAAAATTTTTATTGTTTTAAAAATTTTTATATTTATACGATATTAAGTTTGTTTTGTAGACATATATTGAGAATATTTTTCACTGCAATGAAATTTTTTTAGCTTTCATAGTTTTTTTTATAACGACATGTCAAAGGCCAAATTTGCATAAAACAGTTTTATGCTTTAAAAGAAAACCAACTAACATACTGAACTGAAAAAAATTCACACTGAATAACGAAGTTGCATGCTACAAGGTATCCTATATAAAAACAGAAATAATAAAAAAGTATGTTCTTAAAAATTCTGAAATGTAAAATTTAAAAAATTGAAGAATATTTCAAAAATACCAAAAAAATTACTTTTTGGTTTTTATATAGGAGACCTTGTAGCCTATAACTTTGTTATTTAGTGTGAATTCTTTAAATTCTGTTAGTCAATTGCTTTTCCTATGAAGTATAAAACCGTTTTATGCAAATGTGGACTTTGACATGTCATTATAAAACAAACCGTGAAAGCTAAAAATGTACGTCTACAAAACAGACCATATCTCGGAAAAAAAAAAGATTTTTAAAACATTAAAAATTTTCCGCCGGAGACACTAAAATATCGTGGGAAAAGTTGACTGCTATGCTTCATTATAACTAGGCCCCCTGATTTTCGCAAAAATATTTCTGCAACAAATTGTTGCAGTGCCTTACGTGCACTTCTGCAGTTTAGCTTCATTAATATTGGTAGCTTGTCTTATGCATGTTCACATGGCAAAAATGCATAATTTTATATTTGCACGACATAGTGTTCGTTTTATAGATGTTACTTGTGACTACATTTTCTACTCGTAAAAATCTTTTAGCTTTCACAGTTTTTCCATAGCACCATGCCAAAGTCAGAATTCGCACGTTACGGGAACAGAGTTATAACAAAAACCAAGTGCCTTACTAGAACGAAATAATTTACACTTAAATGAGATATTATGTGCCATATGCTAAGAGATTTAAAAACACTCAACAAAGTTCTTTTATATTTTTAAAAACTGCCATACATAAGGTATACAGGATGTTGCAAAATCCCGTGTCAATATTCTATGAAGATTATTTTGTGGGCTACGGCAGAGTTATCTACAAACTGACATTCAATTTCGAGCAAGTAGAGGTGTGTAATGGCTCGTATCACATGAGAGGATACTTTGATTTCAGCGAAGAGTTCCACAGCGAAGTTCTACCCTGCTACAACAGTGCAGGTAGGATCATGTTGCTGTGGGACGTCATTACAGCAGTACATAACATGTTACTATGCCACACACTACGCCACGAACACACAGACAGTAGGAACAACTTGTGACAGAGCAACATGATCTTGCCAGCGCGCTATCAACCATACCATACGTCATGTATACCAACTGTAGCTCAGAAACGGTGATTTTTGGACCTACGTTCATATGGCACTTTTTGTTCCTCTACACGTGAGGATTGTTTCCATAGAATATAGACATGGAATTTCGCAACATCCTGTATTGTCAGCATTTACAGATTTTTTCAAAAAGTATAAAGGAATTCCCTTGAGTGTTTTTATGTATATAGCCCATAACATGTAATTTCAGTGTAAATTATTTCATTCGAGTAAGTCACTTGGTTTTGTTATTACTATGTTCCCGTAACTAGCAAATTATGACTTTGTCAGGTCGCTATGTGAAAACTATGAGAGTTAAAACATTTTTACAAGTGTTAAATGCAGTCACAAGTAACGTATTAAAAATGAACACTGTCGTGCAAATATAAAATTATGCATTTTTGCCGCGTGAACAGCCTAAGGGCTTGGGTCCCGCGTTTCTACATGTTTAACGATAACTATTTTTAAAACATAAACGGAAGCCGATATCGTAAAATCGCTGTGTAACTTTGTTGTAACTGGTTTTCACTACGCACTCTGATTTTGTCGAGACAGAATACAGCATGAAAATTTCCTTAAAATTTACAAATTAGCTAAAAGCTTTACGTCGTTTGTCTCGAAAAATAACGTTACATAGTAAATCCAAATTGCAACGAAGTTACAGAGCAGTTTAACGATATAGCCTGGGTTAAAAATAATAATAATAATAATAATTCTCCTGAAAGCCGAGGAACTCGGGCCCATGCCCTTAATGGAAAGACGTTTCTCATTTGACTGTTCCAACCAGAACACGTTTACTGTTATACGGCAAGTCTGAGATTTGACGTTATACGTCAAGACACGTAACTGTTAAGGCCTTGTTACGTAGTTTTGCTGTGATTTCGAAAATATTTTTTTATTGCTACCTAATACTCATATCAAAATTTCGCTACACAGTTTTGACACTTATGTGTTATAATTTGTAGCTGAATTTTTTTGTAGAATTATACTGAACGGTTTTTTAGATTTCATTACCCAAATTACCACTATTTTCGTCGTGAAAATAAGCAAAAATGAAGGAAATTATTTTTTTTTTGCTGGCGAATGGTACATTATTTAAAAAAAACGCGTCCACAATATTGTGCATCGTGTGATTGCACATTGACTCAAATTTTTTCAAAGCTTTTGGTTAAAAAATATTTGAGCTATTGGCACCAGTCTGAAAAATAAAACTCGGGAACAAGCCCTTAAAGCAGCCATTCACTTATTCTGATGCAGGACTGCAGATGTGCACATGAGGCACTTAAACAAACAGGCGCTGAAATATTTCCCCCAAAAATAGGGGTCGCTTCTTACAGCCCGTCCGTATATCAAGTTCTTCTGTCGTAAATTGTCGTGTTCTCAACTGGCTGATACGCCGCTACTAAATATTTGTGATTCGTCTCTAAACAACTACACAGCAATCCTCTAATCAAACATGGCGCAGGCAGCTACACTGTTTTGCACAATACGGTGGCATGACATATTCTTGCGATTTTCCAACATCTCTAACCTTAACTTAATATTTAAAGTATAATTAGAGCAGCTGCTTGTAATGCTCTGAACCTGACTATACAATATGCACAGCTCGTTAAAAACGATTACGAAAACTATACATACGGAAAGTAAAAAAAAAAGGTTCCATTTAAACTGTGCATGAAAGAAGGATGGGTTTTAGTTAGTAACCCTTGGAAAAAAAATTTAAGATACAAAATGTTAATTGAGTGTTTATTTTTGACAACAGAATAGGAGTATTTCCTTTATAGATGCCTCAGGAACAAATTTTTCCGCGGAAAAATTCATCGGGTATATCCGTCACAATAATTTGTATGCTAGTATGTATGGAAATATCAGCAATTTCGACTAAAACAATTTTAAAATTTACTAAGTAATAAGCATATGATTTAAAATAAACATTTACGGAGGATAAATATGTAAAACTATAATAAACATTAAAATTATTACAAACAAAGTTCTTTTTAATAAGTACATAGGGATTTTTAGAACGGAGAAGCTTGAAGAAAGTTTTTATCGCAAAAGGTTCTTCCTACGAAGCATCCTAAACGGGAATGCACCTTTTCATCTTAAGAAATTTACTACGCATGTGTTATTTATTGGAGCATGACAGTTTAAAGTTTCTGTGTGTAACTGTGCACACAATTCTTACTGATTATGTTATAGTCCTACGGTGTTCATTAAAATGCGAGGGTTACTTACTTTCTTAAAACTTTGTAATATTTCAATGTTGCATTGATTCCCCTTTCTCATTCAGATATTATTTATGGACAACTATAAGTAAACGTCGTTAGCTGAGACTACATCATGACATTTTTGTGTAAATCACGCTAAAAATGTTAACCAGGAAGATTCTGCGTGCAGTCCAACCACCGTCGTTTCGCCAGTTAAGATTTTCAGCAGACACCCAGTAATATTATGACGTAACAATGAAACCGAAGGACTGCTGCGTGTCTTGTCTGATGCTTCAAACGCACTGCAGCGGAATTTTTTCGGTAAAAAAAGAGTCAGTGAATATGCATGTTTGGTTCTTTCATGAAAGGAACAAAAAAAAACACAAAAGACGGAAAATACAAGTCTGATACAGGATTTTGCGTATCACGCCCTTCAAATGCGATGTAAAGGGCTCATACATATTTTGCTTACGCAACCTTACCATATGTGACCATTGTACAAATTAATCCACTTCGGGCAAGAACGGAATGTCGTTAAGACAGCCCGTGCTCATTAAAAAACTGTTTCTAAGCTCTCCAACATAACTAAAAAACATCCTTTTCAGACTACCGCGCTTCAAAATGGTATGTGAATCTGAGATATAAACATGCACTGAAGTCTGATACAGACTTTCCAATAGTAAAATGTTGTGGTCACTGCTTAAGGGTGTCCAAGTGCGATAAAATTATAATTTTATGAAATATTGATACTTCTATAGACGATACCTGCAAGTACAGGTCCCTCTTAAGAAACAATATTAGCTCGCACAGTTTTCTCATAAAGGTGCGCCAAAGACAAAATGTGCATGTTGCGCTGCCATGCAAATAGTAAAAACCAATTGATTTACTTAAATGAAATAATTCACGGTCAACTAACATTCCATGAGCTACGCAACAAAATATTTACAAGCCCACACGTTATATTTTGAATTAAAAAAAAAAGGCAAAAATACAAGAAAAAAGTTGAAAATTCAGCAATTTTTTAAAATACAAAAATAATTAACTGGAAGTTTTTTTTTAAATACTTTGTTACATAGCCCATGGCATGTTATTTCACTGTGAATTATTTCATTTTAATAAAAGTGGTTTTTACTATTTGCATGGCAGCGTAACATGCAAATTTCGACTTTGATGCGCCGTTATGAGAAAACTGTGAGAGATAAAATTGTTTCGTAAGAGGAAACTGTACTCACAAGTATCGTCTACAAAACTAACATCATTTCATACAAACATAAAATTTTGAATTTATCGCACTTGAACATCCTTAAGAGGGCGTGGTAGATAAATACGCGCTGAATTCTTCAATTGAGGTCTACACTTTTTGAAAGTAAATATAGAAATACTACAAAACAACAATCCTTGATAATGATATTTTCCAACTTAATGAGCAAACGTATTTACAATGATGCATTTGTTAAGCGTGATCTCTTGCGCCGCAATTAAATACACCAAAAATACGGCTCCAGAGATTGTTCTTCAGATATACGTTAATCGAGAACAATTTTTGCTCAGAAAGTTGGCGAAAACTATTGTCTAGGACTGCTGTTTTTAATTTTTGCAAATAGTCTTCCAGAAACCTACAATTCTGAACGAATGCTTTTAAAAACTGAATTATATACCACGCACTCTAAGTCCCATAGTAGAACTTGATCGGCGGGAATCTTGCACGCTAGTTCAGAGCTTGGTTCGTAATGGTGATGCGGCATTTGATGTGTACTTCAAGGTCGACCTTATAGCTTCTGATCGTTTAAGGGCGCGGTCTACTGCAATTCTCATCACCGTGTTATTATTTTTATATTTGTACAAGATATTTTTTTAAATTATTATTTTAGACACATGTGACTAAATTTCGTCCTCATGAAAAATTTTTATCTCACATAGTTTTCGCGTAATGGCTCGTTAAAGCCGAAATTTGCAGGTTTCCGTTTTAAGGACGACACTAAAACCAACTCACTTACCAAACTGAAAAAAAAATTCACAGTGAATAACGATGTTGTAGGCTAACAAGTTCAGCTATGTTAAACAACAAAATAAAATATTTTTTCATTTTTTAAAAATTATTGAATTTTTTAAATTGTTATTTTAAATTTCTGCATTTTTATTTAAATACACAACGTTTTTATTATTTGTTTTTATGTATGTCAAATGGTATCCCGCACAAGGTAGGCACACAGAACCCAGACGGAAGCAAGGATAGGGAGTGCATATATGCCACAACTGACTTATTACTCATCCCTTTGCGGCCCACATTTCTATAAGATCTTTCAGGCTGTCATTTCTTCAAAACCCAGAAAACTGTGAACAAACATGAATTTTCATTCTAAAAAAATTAAAAAAGAAAAACCTATTCATATTTTTTTCTCCACATTTAAATTGCTTAATTACTGAAGAAAACATGTACTAATATGTCGGTATAATTTTATCCATACAGCCACAAGAAGAACCCTCTGTATATGCAAGTATACTATGTTCAAATAACGTTTAAAATCGTGTTTTATAAAATATAAAGAAAAAAATTATATTAATTTCAAAATGTGTAGACAGATTTTTTTCAATTGAGTTGTTATTTTGGTTACATTTTCATACCTATAATAATAAAAAAAAAAAACATTGTTTACGTACTTACTAACGCCATTACGGAAATTATTTTGTGGTATTGTTATTCTCTGAGCTAAAGCAATGATCATTTACTAGACTCTTTTTAAATATACAGCAATTGTAGCAACGAAAATTTTTAAAAAAATTTAGCCACACGTTATATTGCGCATTTCCTTTCGCGGTTTTTTTTTTTTTTTACTAATGTGCGGTGTCGTGAGAAATGTATAAATTAAAGTAAAAAAAAAAGTTTATCAAACATTTGAATGATCTTAAGAGTGAGAAGTAGATAAATAAACGCTGAAAACAACAATTGGTTTCTACTCTTTTTTCGAAGCCAATATGAATAAAATACTCAATGACAATCCTAGATGATGGTATTTGCCAACTTTATGAGTAAATATTTATCCAGAATTACTAATTCGTTACACGTGATCTCCTGCGCCGCAGTTAAATGCACGAGGTTCCGGTCTCAGAGATTGTGCCTCAGAAGTTCGTAACACAGGAAACAATTTTGTTTAAAACGTTGGCTAAAAATCATTGTCTAGGATTGCTATTGTTTAATTTTCGCAAATTGGCTTCAAGAAACCAACAGTTATAGATTAATGCTTTTAACGTTGAATTATGTACCACACCCTCTTAAAATGGCCGGTTGCCCTGGCCGCCGAGCGGAATGCAGCCGACACAAGTTCATTTGAAAACTGCTCAATATACGTGAGCGAGGTTTGATTAGAAATTGCACAAACATGTGTGTACGTATTACACATCCTCCAGTTTTCTATAATGTTTTTTCTAGTTAGCGAAAATGGCGAAAATGGGTGTTTATACGGTCCTTTTTAACGTATGAAAATCTTGGCGCAGAATATTTTAAACGGTATAGGTGTGTACAGTATACCTGTATCTTTAATATTACGTCATTAAAATACAGGATCAGTGACTTGCGCCAGTGAGATGTGATGCGCGTGATGCTTAGAGCAGGGATAACTAGAGATAGTTTGGTGCCTTTGTTGTGAAAACCGACATCTAGCGGTAGGCAAAATATACGCAAACCGTTACAAAGTAATTAATGTTGCGACATCAATTTGTAAAGACCTTGACAAGTGAGATTTATAGACTACTGAAACTTTTACAATCAAAACACAACAGATTCATTTTTATTCATTCTTTAAATTACTGGAAAACCAAAATGCCAAGGCAATGTAAACAGAACATGTAACAAACTCTTATTTTACACGAAAGTGAACGAGAATCGATGGACGCTGGTAATATGCGACAGCGAATCATTCTGCATATGCTTATTTAAATGTGATTAATATTTACATACAATATACTCACCGCTATGTAGTAAAATATATGAATCTTGTTTCACTTGGTGCCTATCAACAGCTGATTAGATCTAGGAATCACTTCACAGCATGGAAAGGAATATGCAATCAGCTCTCTAGTTGTTATCTATGCTCTAAGTCGTGATGTGTCGTCAGTAGTAGGGAATAGCCGAAGCTGGCGCACAGGCTTCAGGCTGTGGAGCAGTGGAGCAGCCGCCGCCATCTTGGATTACGTCACGGCGGCCATTTTGTTGTGCACGGCGGCCATCTTGAATCAGTCCGCCATCTTGTATTACATCACGGCGGCCATTTTGTCACATGTCATGTCACATTATGTCATATCATGTCACATTATGTCATATCATGTCACACTACATCATATCATGTCACATTATGTCATATCATGTCACATTAAGTCTTATGGTATGACTTATGTCTTATGTTATGACTTATGTCTTATGTTGTGACTTATGCCATATGTTATGTCATATGTTATGTCTTACGTTATGTCTTATGCCATATGTCATGTCATATCGTCCATTTTGTCGTGTCCTCCATCTTGTTTCCAACAGTCATTTGTTTGAGGGAATTTTTCCCTGCAGGAGGGAATTTTTTTCCCTCGAAATTTCCCTCTTCGTCTGCTGGGGAGGGCATGTCTGTTTCCATCATTAGCTACTAGGTGGCGCTAGTGTCGCAGTTTGTTTCCATCATTGGCTGCTAGGTGGTGCTGCAGTCGACATCCGCCATGTTTGTTCCAACATCTACATCGCCGTCTGCTAGAGTGCTCTAGTATCGCTATTGATGTAAGGTCGAAGTTGCTTGTGTATGTATATGGGAGAATAGACCTTATGATTTTATTTTTAGAGAGTTAAAAATTTTTAGTTCGCTGGGTGTTGGTTACCAGACATGTGCCCTAGCCCACTGAGCTATGAGTACATTGGTGAGAGGAGGTGTTAAATAGTGTATATATATAAATAACTTTTTGTAGCAGATAAATGTTCACATTTAATTTAAATAACATTTTCAGCATACCTATGTCTTATTGATTATATATATTACATATAATTAACTATTTCTATCCTACGAAACCTCAAAGCGGGCAATTGAATCATTTTTATGTGATTCAAAAATCTGCAAATAAGTGCACGCACAAATCCTCAAAGTGGGCAATTGAATCATTTTTATGTGATTCAAAAATCCGCAAATAAGTGCACGCACGAATCCTCAAAGCGGGCAATTGAATCATTTTTTATGTGATTCAAATAAATGCACGCACGAATCCTCAAAGCGAGCAATTGAATCATTTTCATATGATTCAAAATAAATATTTACATGAACTCGACATCTGAGCTACTACAAAAAATACGAGTACCAACAAGACCTTAATGTGTTATACACAGAGCTATGTCACTACAATCACATTATTCATTCACGATTATTACAATTTTAATAGTATTAATTTTTTTTTTCATAATACTTTGCAGATAGTGTGCTATGTAAAGTATTGAGTGTACAAGGACTGTTGCATCTGATGCTCTTTAAGAAAAAAGTTATGACAGGCACATGAAATAATGTCTCACAAACACAATGTTAAGTTTAAAAAAAATAATATATTGAAAATTATTCAAATATATACAATGAATATTTACAATTCTTGAGGTGTCTGTAGCATGTCATCTTCTAAATGGAAAAGTTACTGATTTTATCAGAATGTCCAACATTCTCGTGCACAGATGAGCGAAATGACACTTGATGTAGCAGAATAAACTTCCAGAAATTTCAGCTTCGTTTTCACTTGCAGACTCGTCATTGCATGTTGCCTCTTCCATCTTGACTGATAATCAGAAGAATTACATCACTGGCATATATTTTTACTTTTTTCTCTCTTTTGTAATAACTCGTCAGAAAAAAATTTGCCGGTGTGAAATTAATTTCTTGCAACAGTTTTTCTCTATACACAGGACACAAATGAGAAGCACAGCCAACCTTAACACAATGCATATGTGTAGATGTTATTGCAGTTATGTTATGTTGTAGTCCATCACATTTATCCAAAACAGCACATTCGGGCGTCTCAACACCTGATTTCAATTGGTCCAGAGTTAGTGGTAGTGGCAAAAATGGTTTGCACAAGTGAACTGCACAGTTATCATTATCACATGCAAAACAAGCTGTAACATTGCTGGTAGTCCTTGGTGAAAAGGGTTAAATGTTACACGGAAATGGTTGCCGTCTCTACACATTTCAAAATAAGTTCTGTTCAGAATATCACCACTGTCTTCTTCACTTTCAAATTCAATTTCATAAAGTACACACTGTTTGCTGGGGACCACGTAGGCATAGTTACCAGCCCAGGGCTCGAAAATTGGACGAGATAGAGCTTCCTCCTTGGTAGGGTCAGGTCGTAGAACTGATTTATAGTCTTGAACATCACTGAAGTCTTCAGAGTCACTAAAGGCATTATTGTTGCGAGACTATTTCTCTACCCTTATCGTAAACCTCTTGTTTGATACATGAAAACAGATAACTTTCGGCTCAATATGATGAGTCAGGCCACTCGTACATGACGATTAGAAAACAGTAAGGAGTAATAAGTTGGCCTATGACAAATACACTTCACACATCAAAGGCGTGTATGGAGACATCCAGTGAAGCTTCCCTTTCTTCAAAATAGTAGTGTGAGTCCAGCCACTGCATCTTTCCACCCAGCGAATAACTTCTTCTCCGCTATGTCTCATTCCGTAGGATATACAACTCTCACTGTTTCGTTGGATGATTATCTCCCCTTTAGCTTGATTAATGAGCCCTTCAGTTGTGGATGGTAGCTTGCTGTCTGGTCGGAGATGGAAAACAGGACAGTCGACAAAGTTGCAGGGAATAGGCGCCACACTAAACACATCTTCGTCGTTGACGCACAGAAAGTGTTCAAGTACATTGCAAAATTCTAGTCGATCTGGAAGACCAGCAGACATGTAGTGCACCCATCGAAAACCAACTTCTGCCTCGACGTAGGTGTGAAACTCTTCTGGTCGAAATCTGACGTCCATTGTGTTACGTGAACAAGCAGCGACTGAGCAGCCTCCCCGTCCGGGACTGATATTTATTGTCTATGTTGACGTCACATTAGCTGGCATCGCCAACATTGTCGTCAACCAAACACCACAGCCTTAGCAATAGCACATTCAGGCGGGAACAGGTCAGATCCTGCTCACATGACCCACAGACGTGTTCAGGCTTGACGAACATTGCTTTCAAGTAGCGAAGTGAAGGACACTTGTATGTAGTTTGCAAGTCGATAATGTTTACATTTTCATTGCAATTAATGCTAAGCCACATTTTCTGCTCCACCCCAGCAACAAAGACGACTTCTTCATCATCTATCATTTCAGTTAAAACATCTTTAATTTTCTCATAATCTTCGTGTCCATCTTCCCAGTGTAGACCATGATAATTTTTTGTAAGCCATCTATTGGTGCATTTACTTTTTTTATCCAGCAATTCCCAGTGAAACGGCGGCAGAAATCTATGCGTTGTCACTTTTCCATCATGGTAGGCTATGCTAACCTCTTTAAGAATAAATCCATGTTGAGACTGGAAGTCCTGGATGTTTGCGAACATGATGACTGCCAAGATCAAACTGAGCTTAAGTCAGTATTTTCACCACTTTATCCCTTGCATTGTAGGTTGTCAAACGGTCGTGGATAATGAGAGCATAGGCCTGTGTACTGGCAGGTATATTCTCTGCTGCAGTCATTTCAATGCGACAGTCTATTACACCAGTGTTTATTCGATCATCGTGTTTACTTACATCAAATACAAGTAGTGGAGCACTGTTCATAAAATCATCTGGTTCGAGTGTAGTCGATGCTTCGTGACCATAGTATGATTTCTGGAAATCAGCAAACATTTGGTATGCCAACATGAAAGAACCATTACTGGAATTAGTGTTGAGATCCACGTATGGAAAACTTTCAGAGTTCAAATAAACTTTGGCATTCTTTATATTGATATGATCGAACTTTGAGCGACCTGCACTTGCGGTAATCTGTCGCCCGGTCTGGAATGCCAGAATTATGTAGCGTGGTTTTTCTGTTGCAAATGATGATTTAACATTCCAATTTACATTTTGAGACTGTGTAAGTGCTAGGCAAGTTTCCAAACTCCACGAGCGAAAAGCCACATCTATATTCCTTCCTTTCTCGACAAACTTGAGTAGCTTTATTCTCTCTTCCATCTTTACTTGGACATGTGGCAGCAACCACTCTATCGAATGTATAGAGAGTGTCACGACCTCAGGGTTTTCTGCAGTATCCAGTAAAGCATTTGTCTGAGTATTGGCTAAAATAATGACCAGCTCTTGTTTAGAATTCACTATTATATGTTTATAATCTTCAGCGAATCCTAGCAGCGAGGAAAGATGTACGCAAATTTCAAATCTTCCACCTTCGTACACAGGAACTTTATAATTTGGTTCTTGCCTCTGAATCTCAAGTATGAGTTGCACGGTAAAGTATAAATGTCTTGGTTTTGCACTGGTATTCGAAACTCAGAGGACAGCTGGTATGGTCCAGGCAGGTATGGCGAATAAGCATGGAATTCAGTCTTTGTAATGGAATCCTCGTAACTAACGGGCTTTTCCACGTTCAATATTTCTGCTTCCATTCTTCTTGACTTTGAAGCCTAGACTCTTCAAGGACACAATATTTTTACGTGTTAACACGATGGATGCTCGCGACAAACTGACCTTTGGCTTGCTTGGTAAGGAGACTTGATTTTATAATCTTTTTTCTAAAACTCAAGCCCACCTTTCTTCAAATGCAAGCGTAATGTAATTTCGTCGTTTATGAAATTAATCAGTTTATCATCCTGGTCGACTATACGAACAATAACTTCCTGCACGTACTTCTCTACGATTGGTGCATAAATAATATTTTTTGGAACTTCTACCAGCTTGAAGCCAGGCGGAACAGTCGCCACAAACTCATATAGTGTATGGTTCGGTTTACCATTTAGATATGAGCCTGTTACAAGATTGCAGTTTACTCTTATAACATTCACCGGCAAAATGTTTACAGGCAGTGTTGACTGGTGAACTTTTCCACTCTCATACACCTCGTGTTCGAAACCAAGCATGGTTGCTAGAGTGTCGTTCTTGGTAAAATCAATATCGTTGCTGCACAACATTTCACTTTTCAGTGTGATTGGATTTCCTCGCAAAACAAAAGTTACATCAGTACCTAATGCTTGCTTGATATATGCTGCAATGTCTTCGATCTCATACGATCCTGTTGGTACTGTAACCTCTGAAGTGATGTCATTTTTTATGTAGCGAAATTTGCAGTTTGAACTGTCCACATTAGGTACAGAGAAATAAGTTTGGAAATCTATCAGTGCCACTGACCACGAACCTTTTAAATCCAGAGCTGGAAAATGCACAGAGCTTAGCTCAGAGTTCTTGCCCGTCAAGATCAACGTTACGGACATGACTGATGCAAAGTAGAGTTTGTGTCAACATTTATTAATCACTAATTAAAAAACTGAAGACATAAACGGCCACAGTTCCACTGGCTAGGCAATTGTTCATAGAAATAGCTGTAACTTAATTTTGTACCATGAAAATACTTGCGCACCTCTATGGGTGGACGAAGGTTTCCGAAACTATCGTAGTAATTGACATTGTTTCCATATTTTTTATAAGAGACCCACTGAGTACCTCGTCCATTAGTTGAATCTAAATTTATAATTCCACATTCGTTGCTTCTGGGTTTTGATGGTAAACTGTCTCTCATAAACACGCCTCTGAAATTTGGTATTTGTAATTTTCTAGCAGACTTAAGTAAATCTAAGTTTGTTAGAGGTCTGTCGGGTAGCATATTTAAGATTGCATCCTTGTCTTTCTGGTTCCCTTTTTCCGACTTCCTCCGCCGACAGAATAAGGTCTTAGGTAAAGTCCTTTCCCGTTTTTTGACCCTAGTGCAATAGCTTCCATTTGCTTGTGACGTTGAAGTTCTTCCAACTGCTTGCCTTGATTTTTAGATGAATTCACAGCTTTAGCAATACAACTAACTCCACCAATCAGACCACCTAGTGCTGCTAAGCCAGGTAGGAGAAATGGCAGGAAGCCTCCTTGTTTCTTGCTCACTTTCTTCTTCTTACGAGTCTTCTTTTTCATCTGATTGACTTTATTTTGATCAGAACGTGTGGATGCAGGATTATATTTAATTCGCGTGTTTGTCGACGTGGATGGACTGCACTTTATTCGCAAGCCCATTCCTCGCTTGACTTTAATCTTCATTATCTTGGATACTCCCCAAGCTGCTATTCGCTCACCAAACTTTGAATCTTTAGATTTAACAATCTTCTTTGCCTTGTCAGCGAGAACAGAGTCAGCAGCGTGTCTATCTTCTAGCTTATTACTATTAGCATAAGCTATGTCGTGCTCCTTGCACGCCTCGTCCAATCCGTTAACTCCGTCACCACGCTCGAGCCTCTTCTTTAGCTTCGTTCATGGCCCACAGAACCGGTATCCAGGAATGTGTGCTTCGAATGGTAAATTATTTATAAGACTATTCACTAGTCCTCTTCTGCTCTTGACCTTACTCCTACGAGGCATCACGATACACTGAGTTAAAAATATTTAGGTACCTGTTTTTATATATTTCATTCAGTATCATTCTATCCTGCGAACAGTACGGTTGTTAGTGATGCACATCCACTGCCGCTTCTGTGGTGAAGTATTTTCAGTCATGCGTAATGTGTTGCGTCATGAAGAAACTTTGTGTAAGATGAAAACTTCAAGACTAAAATTTCAGTGTGAAATTTGTCAACATTAGTTTTCTCGAAGGGATATTCATTTTAGAAATTGTAGTAAAGCTTCTCCCTATGCACCATCGACACCGCACATATCTCCACATACTCTGCACATAGCTCCTCATGCTCTGCAATCTGCTCTTCATGCTCTGCAATCTGCTCCGCAATCAGCTCCTCATGCTCCGCAATCTGCTCCACAATCAGCTCCTCATGCACCGCAATCTGCTCCTCACGCTCTGCAATCTGCTCTGCACGCTCCGCATGCTCCGCAATCTACTCTGCTTGCTCCGCAATTAGCTTCACAATCTGCTCCGCACGCTCCGCAATCAGCTCCTCACGCTCCGCAATCTGCTCCTCACGCTCTACAATCTGCTCCTCACGCTCCGCAATCTGCTCCGCAATCTGCTCCTCACGCTCCGCAATCAGCTCCTCATGCTCCGCAATCCGCTCCGCAAGTTGTTGGTGGTAATATATGTATTGACAAGCAAGAAGTTAGTTTGCCCATACATATTACTTCCGAGGATGAATTAACCTCTCGCGAATCTAGACATGGCCCCCTGCTTCCCAATAGTGTGCGTTGCATCATAGCAGGGCCATCCAACTGTGGTAAGACATGTGTGCTCTTAAGTTTGCTGGAGGAGCCTAATGGTGTTTGTTTCGAGAATGTGTACCTATACTCGAAATCATTACATCAGCCAAAGTATCAGCGACTTGGAAAAATTCTAAGTTACGTGGATGGACTCGGGTATTTTTCATTCAGCGACAAAGAATCCGTGGTACCACCAAACGAGGCTCTACCAAACTCTGTGTTTGTGTTCGATGATGCAGCTTGCGAGAAACAGGCTCGTATCCAGGAATACTTCTGCATTGGAAGACATATGTTAGTAGATTCCTTTTACCTTTGCCAGACTTATTCACGTATACCGAAACAGTTATTGAGAGATAATGCCAACCTGCTGGTTTTGTTTCGTATGGATGACTTGAACTTGAGACATGTTTACTCCAATCATGTTAATACAGATATGACTTTTGATAAATTCAAAGAGGTGTGTGCATTTTGTTGGAGTGATCCTTACGGATTTCTTGTAATAGCCAAAGACTTTCCCTTACTTAAAGGAAGGTATCGACGTGGATTCGATCAGTTCATAAGCCTCTGTCAGTGAGAGATGAGCTACATAATTTCAAAGTTTGGTCACAATGGTCTGAAACGTAAAATGGAAAGTTGTCTCATACCTACGGATAATGGAAACTGTAGTGCCGAAAGAAAAAGACTTAAAAAAATATTGGAAGTCCGAGAGAAGACAGAGATGCTGTTAACAAGGCGCATATTTACACACTTCATGGTGACTTAATTAATTTAGTACAAAATGTGCTGGATAGAACAATAAATGACATTGCAAGTATGGTAAATGACGTGAATGTTAAACACGATGTTATCCCTGTTGATATGGAGACATTGCTGGATAGGAAGCTTAATGCAATAGAAGGGCTGATAATTGAAACTTGTGGTGAAGACAAAGTCCTGGATGAGGTAATGCAGAACATTACTAAACTTGACGCTTCAATTAAAAATATTGAAAACGCGATAAAATCTGCTTCTAACCTGCCTTCAGTTATTGTTTTGGATGGGAAAAATAATAAACCAAGCTCTAGGCCACAGTCTAAGAAGACCAGCATATAAATACCCTGTCATGTCATTGTAAGTGGGTAGTACAATGTCTGACATTGTCGGTGACTTACACGCTGTGATTAAAAGTATTCATGCAAAGTACTTGACTGCTAAACGGTCTAGAATGGAACATGATATGATTAATGAAGAAGCTTTTAAACCTATAAAAGAGCGACTAGAAAGTTTGAAGCCGAAACCACCATCATCAGTGACAGTGAAGAAGGAAGAAGAACCTCAAACTATAGTCAAATGCAAGAAACCACTTTATGAAATTGATGAAGATGATTTGTCTCTCTCCGAGTGGAAACGGAAAAAGGAACAAAGCACAATTCTTCATGATTACTTGACAAACTCACGGTCCAAAGATAGGACATATGGAGTGTACAAGCAAAATAAAAAGTATTTCTTGGGAAACAAGCAAATTTTATTCTTGCCCAGTAATGACATACAAGTAGGGTCTGTCATAATCAATACAGCTTCCGGACTTTACGAATTACTGTTTAAACAGAATCCTGGCAATTATTCGCAAGGTGCCCCGGAACAGTATAAACAACTTTTGAAACTTGCGAGCGCTCATTTGAAGAATAACGATCCTACCAGCAATGAATATAAGGATGAAACACATCAGAAGTTTAGCATTATTTCCCAACTGTTCCCAGATGTAGGAGCTGCCATAGGTTCTGGTCTCGACCTAAGTATGAAAATAGAAGATCGACGGCAACCAGATTACGTTTACTGGAATAATGTTAATGAAATTGTCGACAGACTACGTCTACTAGTTGCTTCTCAGCAGGCAGGCAATAACTCTCATACGAATGAAATATCTAACATAATAGAAGAACTGTGTGAAGACGGCTACATAGAATGAGTCGACAAAACATTGCTAGGGAGCTGCACAAGCCTGCAAGGCGAAATTATCCTCGATGTAAAGTGCAGATGTTTGGTTTACAGGACTTGTATCAAGCAGACTTGGTTGAAATGATTCATTATGCTCGCAAGAATAAAGGCTACAAGTACATGCTGACTGTCATCGACTGCTACAGTAAATATGCATGGGCTGTGCCTGTAAAATCTAAGAGTGGCAGAGATGTAACAAATGCAATGAACATTGTTTTAAATGACAAAGGTCCGACCCAGAATCTGCATACTGACCTCGGTAAAGAATTCTACAATTCATCATTTCAAGCACTGATGTCAAGACATAAAATTAACCACTACTCTAAGCACAGTGGTCTTAAGGCTAGTATCGTGGAAAGATTTAATCGTACTTTGAAGAATGAAATGTGGAAACAGTTTTCAGCACAGGGAAGCTACAAGTGGATGGACATATTGTCCAAGCTAGTGTCAAAATATAATCATAAAGTACATCGAACCACTAACATGAATCCTGTTGATATCAAGGACAACTCTTTACTACAAACTGTTTACAAAAATGAGAAGAAACTGGACCTGCACAAACCTAAAGCAAAGGTTGGAGACTACGTAAGAATTTCAAGAGTGAAGGGAATATTTACTAAAGGCTACATACCAAACTGGAGCACTGAAATATTTAAAGCAGTCAAGATTCGCCACTATGATCCAAGGACCTACTACCTAGAAGACATGGAAGGCAATGCTATCCGAGGCGGTTTCTACGGTGAAGAAATTCTGGTTACCAAGTATCCAAACACTTACTTGGTCGAGAAGGTTTTGAAAAAGAAAGGAAATAAAGTGTTGGTGAGGTGGCTAGGGTTCGATACAAGCCATGACAGTTGGATTCAGCAATCAGACATTGCAATATAAATAAAGCGAATTAAACTTGCTTTGTATAAAGGAAAGAACTTTTGATTCTCATTTGTGTCCTGTGTATAGAGAAAAACTGTTGCAAGAAATTAATTTCACACTGACAAATTTTTTTCTGACGAGTTGTTACACAAGAGAGAAAAAAAAGTAAAAATATATGCCAGTGAAGGTAATTCTTCTGATTATCAGTCAAGATGGAAGAAGCAACATGTAATGACGAGTCTGCAAGTGAAAACGAAGCTGAAATTTCTGGAAGTTTATTCTGCTACATCAAGTGTCATTTCGCTCATCTGTGCACGAGAATGTTGGGCATTCTGATAAAATCAGTAACTTTTCCATGTAGAAGATGACATGCTACAGACACCTCAAGAATTGTAAATATTCATTGTATATATTTAAATAATTTTCAATAAATTATTTTTTTTAAACTTAACATTGTGTTTGTGAGACATTATTTCATATGCCTGTCATAACTTTTTTCTTAAAGAGCATCAGATACAACAGTCCTTGTACACTCAATCATTATTAAAATTGTAATAATCATGAATGAATAATGTGATTGTGGTGACATAGCTCTGTGTATAACACATTAAGGTTTTGGTGGTACTCGTATTTTTTTGTAGTAGCTCAGCTGTCGAGTTCATAAAATGATTCAATTGCCCGCTTTGTGGTTTCGTTCGTGCATTTAGTCGAGGTTTACTGAATTATATGAAAATGATTCAATTGCCCTCTTTGAGGTTTCGTGCGTGCATTTATTTGAATCATTCGAAAAAGATTCAATTGCCCGCTTTGAGATTTTGTAGGATAGAAATAGTTAATTATATGTAATATATATAATCAATAAGACATAGGTATGCTGAAAATGTAATTTAAATTAAATGTGAACATTTATCTGCTACAAAAGTTATTTTTATATATACACTATTTAACATTGTCCTCTCACCAATGTACTCGTAGCTCAGTGGGCTAGGGTGCATGTCTGGTAACCAACACCCGGCGAACTAAATATTTTTAACTCTCTAAAAATAAAATCATAAGGTCTATTCTCCCATATACATACACAAGCAACTTCGACCTTACATCAATAGCGATACTAGAGCACTCTAGCAGACGGCGATGTAGACGTTGGAACAAACATGGCGGATGTCGACTGCAGCACCACCTAGCAGCCAATGATGGAAACAAACTGCGACACTAGCGCCGCTTAGTAGCTAATGATGGAAACAGACATGACCTCCCCAGCAGATGAAGAGGGAAATTTCGAGGGAAAAAATTCCCTCCTGCAGGGAAAAATTCCCTCAAACAAATTACTGTTGGAAACAAGTTGGAGGACACGACAAGATGGACGATATGACATGACATATGGCATAAGACATAACATATGGCATAAGACATAACATGTGACATAACATATGGCATAAGTCACAACATAAGACATAAGTCATAACATAAGATGTAATGTGACATGATATGACATAGTGTGACATGATATGACATAATGTGACATGATATGACATAATGTGACATGACATGTGACAAAATGGCCGCTGTGATGTAATACAAGATGGCGGACTGATTCAAGATGGCCGCCGTGCACAACAAAATGGCCGCTGTGACGTAATCCAAGATGGCGGCAGCTGCTCCACTGTTCCACAGCCTAAAGCCTGTGCGCCAGCTTCGGTTATTCCCTACTACTGTCGTCCTTACCGCTTCCGCACTTCTAGGCTTCAAACGCACAACTCAAGTTCACCAGGCGGCCACCTTAATGTCCCCATAGTTAGTGTGCACAAAATACAGTAATTTTCTTCATCTTCAGCTGCTAGTCTAGTGTGTAACTCTCTGCACTGGCCTCAGGCGGAGAGAGTTCATTCGCACCAACCATCCGCTACTACTCTGAGAAATCCTCCTGCTCTCTCTCTCTCTCTCTGTCTCTCTCTCTCTCTCTCAGCACATGTTTCCGTGCTATTCCCGGAACAGTCAAGTACACACACAAGATACGAAGCTCGTATGTGCAGCCCCAGCTTCGGACTTACGATCCAGGGAAGTGGCTTCTCTTACCAGTAATATGGCGAAACGTAATTCGAGTGTGAATGCCCTGAAGCGAGGTTGCGAGATGCTAGTAGAACCGGTCAGGAAACGTGCGAATCATATTCAACCAGTCTCTCACTCGGTTACAATGTTGCCGTCATTTTATTTCGCATTATAATTTTGTTCTTTAAGAGTGAGTAGTAGACAAACGCTGAAAACATAAATTGACTTCTACGCTTTTTCTTGAAGCTAATATGGATAAATTACTCAATGACAATCCTAGATAATGGTATTTGCCAACTTTACGAGTAAATATTTATCCAGAATTAATAATTCGTTACGCGTGATCTCTTGCACCGCAGTTCAATGCACGCGGTTCCGGCGTCAGAGATTGTGCCTCAGAAGTTCGTAACACTGGAAACAATTTTGTTTAAAACGTTGGCTAAAAACATTGTCTAGGATTGCTATTGTTTATTTTTTGCAAATTGGCTTCGAGAAATCTACAGTTATAGATTAATGCTTTTTAGCATTGAATTATGTACCACGCCCTCTTAAACCATTAACAACACTAGTCTGCCTTAACCTTACATTTGTACGAAATGTTTGCTTTGTAGACATTGCTAGTAACTATGTTATCCTTTAAACATGCATAGTATCCGCATAAGGACATGTTAAACTCACAATTTGCAACTCGTAGTTGCATACACCCAACGAAAACCAACAGGCTTAGTTAAATGAAACTGTTTACTCTGAAATTAGATGGCACGAGTTGATTGGTTAAAGTTATAAATACATAAAACAACGTACTTTTGTATTTTAAAAATTACTAAAAATGAAGGGTTTTATATGGAAAATTAGTGGCATTTTTGGTATACTAAAAAACACAACTATTTTATTCTCATCTAACATTTTACTTTCAGCTAATAGCATTCATTCTGATTACAAGAATACCAAGTTTATATAGCTATGCTAAATGTCGACTCGTTGTGTATGTCGGCGGTAACAAGTGCATATTCTCTTGTACGACGCGACGAGCTGCCAGGACGAGGTGTCGAGTTGTGCGATAAGAGAAGACAATCACGTGACTATTCTTTGTCTCAGCCCTCGGGATTTATCTCTGAATTCATATTTTCTTTTTTAAAAAATCAGGGAACATAGTGACAACATTACGTTTCGCGCCTCGACACGGAACAAGTTATCGTTTAGTTCAATTTTGAAAATTAATTCGTTGTACTGTAGTGCCTTTTACTGTATTGTGACCACTGCGCGTTTACGTAAGATAATCACTTTTTTCCTTTGTAGGACCTAAGCCGTTTCTCGTTACAAAATAATCAAGGTGTTGAGAGCGCAACAATTGCAAAAAAAAAAAAAATATCTGTAAAGCCCTTATCTACGTCTTGCCGTGCCTTAACTGTTTATACGCTCACTGAAGCAGTAGTTATCGAAGGAAAACAGATAAATCGAAGCTAAAAAATATCAATCTCCCTTGTCAATTAAATGCACCCAAATTGCTCTGTGACCAGCGCATAAAAATCCGTTAGGTGCTGAGGGACAATTTGAGCGGAATAGGCAGTGCAATTTGTATTAAAATATACAAAATAGTTTGTAACATTTTAATAAAATTATTGCACAGTTGTTAAGTTTCAATGTTATCTGAACATTTTACTTGCGTTAAGACGGAATGGCAGCATAGTACGACGGGGCTCTTCAAAAACTATGATTTATGTATTCTGGAAACGAAAATTCCACCCACAAGACCCAGCAACACTATTTCGTTAACCACTTCCTACCACGGACTTCGTTCTCTTTGTAAAATTAGTTACATAAGTAATTTATATAAGCGAAATGCTACTCACAGAAAATTATGTTCATAAACTGATCATAACTGGGAATCAATGGTGAGTCAAGCGAGTGTTTCCAGGTGGCTGATGTATTCCATAATATTTTAAAACTTGGGTGGTTTATAGAAGGGTCAGGGACAGCCTACACACCTAGCGAATGTTTCGTCTAATTTGAATACATTTTGAAAACCGACTAGTGAACGATCTAGGCCTAGAAGCATGCGATACTCAGCTGCGATCAAAGACTGTTGGGATAAAGTGAGCGCTCGAAAAAGCCCTGCTAAAGTTCTATTTTCAGACAATTCGTATCTTTCCGCGCGTAACTGCTAACGACGGGAAATGTCTAACCTCTCTGACACTTCACTTGATGTTTGCGCATCTGAGATAAATTGTGCAGTCGGTAGGTACTTATATAGTTTGATAAAATAAGCATATTAATTATATAAAATACAATTAAGTCGCTTTCAGTTAATTTATAGCTGTATTTAAAATTGGAAAATACCCGGAACTATATTGCGTAATTTCGCTGCCAACCATACAATCAGTAAAGGTACTATCGGTAATGTTGAATTGTTATGCAATAACGGCTAGTGATATTTTCAAAGGTCAAATTTTTAGTGTTCACTTTATACCGAACGACCTCTAGAGGTGTATTGCACATGCCCACATCTCTTAAAAGGTTTCTGCCTCAAGAATTTTATGCTTTAAAATGAACGGCAAAACACCCGTTTCAGACATTTTCAACCGCGAGGAAATATATGTGCGTTGAATGCTGTTCCTAAGCAGATGTCACTCACACGAACACGGGAGTGGTTTCGACCTTAAGGGGCCCGCCTCGTGGCACATGTGTTTGTGTGAGTGAGGTATGGTGCTAAGGGCGACGTCGTATGGGCCATACAGCGGTGCGTCGCCTCTACGCTTAAGGCGTGCAGTCTTCGCGAAAAAAACAAATTTCCTATGGGACTTTAAGTGGTGACCCTATTGTTTTATTTACGAAATCACTTTACTAAAGTCCAGTGCACTACTCTTAAGTGGTTTCACATGTATTCGGCTAGTATATTGTCCACTATAGCAGACTGAAAATCCCGTTTTGACCCATTTTGACATGCCCTAAAAGGCGATTTTTAATACGTGTGTTGTCTTGAAAGTACTTAAGGGCAGTCGTCTGAAGTATGTGTTCTTTTCGTAGAGAAACGACGTGAACACACGTGTATTAGTTTCGGTGTAAAACTTTTTCTTCAAACACGCTGCAGCGAGATGGGCCCCTTAAACGCTGACAAAAACTCTCAATTCCACTACTTAAATATGATAGGTAATAATATTAAAATTTGCCGCATAAACCACGCATAGTTTTCATGCTCACGCCACATTCACGTTCTGCTCAACATTATTACCCCTCCTCTCTTTTTACAGGTCAGTGAAGATGGGAGTCATAAATTCCATGTGTCGGTTTTCACAGATCTGTGAGAATATTATTGATATGAGCAGTAAATACGACCAACCTGCATCATCGCCTATAAGTAAACTTTTGCTTACACTACATCAGTTATTAGGCTATGCCAGTGGTTGAATATGATCACTACTTCCAGTGCAGCTCGCAATGCGTTTCAACAATTGGCAACCTTTCATTTGTCTCGGTTACTCAGACCGACGATTGTCCGTGACTCGCAAGATACGGCTAAGAACGTGATCAGATCATAAAACAAAGTAGCACAAAACAAAGGCGTTCTGGAATGCGAGCGTATCTCCCGAGGGAACCCGACATCCTTCATCGGCCCATAGCGTTAAGCTACCGGTTAGCCGAATCGTGGCCTGGAAGGGGAAATAAAGATCAAAATCGCCATCATCACGTCCTTAGAGGCGAGAAAGTGCAATAATTCTCTCGCTTCCTAACCCCCCTCTCCAGACCGGTATAGATCATGCTGAGTGTGGAGAGAGTATACTGATAGCGATCTGGAAGTGCGCCCATCTAGAAGGTCGCTCTCTGGGTCCGCCCCGTACCGCCCCACGCGGCCAAAATACCGGCAATTTTCCGCCCGCGGAATGGCGGGTATGCCAGAGTGGAGGATGTCGGGGGTGGGGGAGGAGAAGGTGCCGAATCTGCTCAGAGAACTAACACACATGCGCGCAAAATGTGCATAAGTCTCCCAATACTCATTACGAGCAGTTTTATTGTCACGTGGCATGAATATTTTCGATAGCCTGTTTGCACTATACTCTATCCATTCTAAGGTTGCGGCTAAATTCGTTCAGTAAGATTTTCGCACAGCATAGATTTCATTTTAAATATTGAAAAATACACGGTAACAGCGTTACGATACAATCACGATGTAAGGAATCAAGATATAATTCAATTGATTTGTTTTATTTCGTTAGCAAATTTTGTTTCTGCTGCAACCTTAGATTGGACAGAGTTCCAAACATGTACACTTTCACCACTTTCTTGGCCAATACTATACTCAGGTCGATCTGGCAAATCGTAGTAGGATGGATAAGCACATATGGAGGATATTAAAAAAAGGAAACAGTAGATTGCAACCTTGTATACGTGGGGTTATGACAAGCCTATGCGTACGCCCGCATGCATGATGACTAGGACCATAAACTTTTCGTAAAAAATTTTTTCCCCACACTGTTTCAGTGCTTTAACTCCGCATTTCCATCTCTGATTCATGGATATTGGCAGCGTCTCTTTGGGAAATGACGTTTCTCATTATACTGCCCCAATCAGAACGAAGTTACTACGACACCACACTTCTACGATTTGCAAGTAGAGCCCAAAGATACGTGAGAGTTAAAACAGCCAATCACAGACTACGAAGCAGAACTGCAGATGTGCACGTAAGACACATAAACGAACTGGGGCGAAATTCTTTTCGCGTTAAGGCCTCGCTCCCTAGTTTAGCAGTGGTTTCGAAAATATTTTTTGTAGCGCAAATTAATACATATATCAAAAATTCCTTTGGAAATATTAACACTTATATATCAACGTTTTTATATGAACTTTTCTGTTGCAGTACACCAAACTGATTTTTTAAATTTTTGTCCCCGAAATAGTACACATTTTGTTGTGAAAATAAGCCAAAATGTAGCAAAATAATTTTTTTCTCGCAAACGGTACATTATTAAAAAAAAAAAAATGGTTTGGTAAAATTGTGTGACTGTACACTGTCTCAAATTTTTTTAAAGCATTTGGTTAAAAAATATTTGAGTTATTTGCAATTGTTTGAAATAAACGGGTGATTATGGCCTTAAGTTCATGGCCCTAATGATGATACTACTAAGGCCGGCTACGCAGTCGCGCGTATGCTACGCGGTAAGCCCTACGGACGCGCATGAAGTTACCTGGCTGATATGCGAGACTTTACAGCGTCGAGCGGACAGTCCGCGCGTGTACGATTCCTTATGTGCGTGTCTTATACGCGTCATTCAAGTTGTGGCCGCATGGGACCATTGGTCAAGTATGAGCTACACAGCCGAGCGTACTCCGTGCCACGTAGCAGTTGTCTAGTAGCTGTACTGCGCAGTGGACGTGGACACGGAAATGGTAATTAGTGGAGTGGAAGAAACATCGTGCTTATGGAATCCATCGTGACATGACTACAAGAACCGAAAAATTCGAATGAATGCATGGAACGACATAGCAGAAATTGTGGTTTCCCATTTTGGAGAAACGAATGGCGAATTAAAGAAGAAACAGTTTAAGTTTATTGCTATGTTTAAAATGTATCAAATAAAATACATTTTTTCGTATTTAATTTAATTGTCGTACGTAGTAGTGGTATTGATGTTAATATTTTGTCCATATCTGCGGCTGGCCTGCATAATGTCGGCTACAACTGTTAA
This sequence comes from Medauroidea extradentata, assembly GCA_003012365.1. Classification (NCBI taxonomy): domain Eukaryota; kingdom Metazoa; phylum Arthropoda; class Insecta; order Phasmatodea; family Phasmatidae; genus Medauroidea; species Medauroidea extradentata. The sequence continues at coordinate 84,826 of PNEQ01118804.1, forward strand.
GTAAAATAAATAAGCTACCAAGACATATAAGTAGGACCCGGTAGTTTTTGCGAAAAGATTTTTGCTCCACTTTGTTTCAGTGTCTTACGTGTACTCCTGCAGCTCAACTTATGGTTATTGGCAGAGTGTTTTTGTGCAGAGTCGTTATTAATTTGACTCTGCCAATCAGTACATGGATAACTGTGACACAACATGTCTGTGATTTGCGGGTTTAACCTCCAGACGTTGTATGTTACGGCATCCAATGACTGATCACAAAGCAGAGATGCAGGTGTGCACGTACGACACTGAAACAAAGTGCTGCAAAAATCTTTTCGCGAAAACTACCGGGCCCTACATATTAGTAGACTAATAAACGCATTATTTCTTCATGCTTAAACATAGAACAGATTACAAAGTAAAAACACATTTATGATGAAGTTATTTACACATATTCCCTACACTGTTTTGGTATCGCAGTACTTATGAAATCATTCAATATAAAGGTAGCAAAGTGCCACTTAAAAGATGTTATGAAATTATAGGAAAAGTATCGCAACATTGCATTATGCTTTAAGTTGTGAAACAGACTATTTTGATGTTTTATTCAAAATATAGTTGAATGATTAAGTATTGGCATATTTATGAAATTCTGGAATCTTGACAAGGAACACTACTACTATTAAAAAGTAGTAACAAAAGCATTCTTTGGTCGAATTGCATGTCCTATTACATGTCGAAACATGCATGCCATTGTCCTCAAAACCATTTGCTGCAAGAATTTCTTCAAAATTACATCCTTCTCTACCTTAAATTAACTAGTGTAGCAAAGACTGCTTTGTCAGTTGACACGGCTAAATAAATAGCAAGAAATGCTTTGTCAGTTGACATAACTGAATCAACATTTTTATTAAGCGGGTGACGAAATAACCGCCATTTCTTACTAAAAAAATCCCAGCGTGCATTAGATATATCGGCGCGGCCTAGTCAACCTGCATAGAATTTGTTTCTTCTAGTTGGTTGCTTTTTTTTTCTTGCGTAGGGTATCACCACATGTGACAGAGCAATTCTTCCATCTACTTCCAACACATATGGTTAGAACAAAAGCAAATTTTGACAGACTGGCAGAAACCGAGTTTCAGATATTAATAAATGAGGGAGCATAGGACGATCCTAGCTATAAGATTGAAATTACGGACACAGAAGATGTACTCAAACTCGACATCAAAGACCGAGAGTAAAAATGCGAAAAATTACTGTATTTCAGGGAGAATAACTGAAGGTGCTTTGGGAAAGCAAGGACAAAGATGATGGCGAATATCGTGCATTTTTGCATCACTACTGCCAAATTTACACACATTCAGTGCTGACCAAAAATAGTAGTTCGGTGCGGAAGTGGTAAATATTATAATGTATATTAAAATACTACACAATATAGATAAATACAGCCCAACATAACTTCCTACAACTCCCGCACTTCTCTTACGTATAGTCAATATCTAAATTCTCCACCTATGAATATTCATATTGCTAGAGCTACGACTTTGCCGCATTTTGTTCCAATGCCGTACATGCATATCGGCAGCTCTGCTCCATAGTTATTGGCAGCGTGTCTTTGTTCAGACACGTTCTCATTTGACTGCACCAATCAGAGTAAGACAATTGTGGCACTATATGTAGGGCCCGGTAGTTTTCGCGAAAAGAATTTTGCAGCACTTTGTTTCAGTGTCTTACGTGCGCACCTGCATCTCTGCTTTGTGGTCAGTGACTGGATGCCGTAACACCCAGCGTCTTGAGGTTAAACCCGCAAATCACAGACGTGTTGTGTTGCAGTTATCCATGTACTGATTGGCACAGTCAGATGAATAACGACTCTGCACAAAAACACTCTGTCAATAGCCATGAAGTTGAACTGCAGGTGTGTACGTAAGGCACTGAAACAAAGCGGGAAAAAAATCTTTTCGCGAAAACTACCGGGCCATAACTATATGACTGTGATTTGCCAGCAGAAACCCAATATCAGTGAAGTTAAAACTGCCAATCACTGACCACGAAGCAGAGCTACAGATGTGCACATAAGACATCGAAACCAACTGATGCAAAAATATTTTCGCCACAAAATCATGGCCCTACATATATCTCATAATTCCCATGTGCGGTTTCTAAACAATATGGACTTCCCGCAGTCTTCACTTGTGATATCTGAGATGAATCCATCACTTACAGAGTACAACAAGAGACCAACCTCTGTTATGCGCAAGCTAACTCAGTGATGTCCTGTTATAAATTGTCTCACAACATACACGTTCAAAACAAATTAGGGTCTATGTTTCTACCACAGTTTCTTAGCCGTACTAATTTATTTGTAACCTAATATGTCAGCAAAACGAGTGTCTGAAGTCTATGCGTGTGTAAATCTTCCTGTGACCAGAGTAACCAAAATACTTTACGCAGTCATACCTACAGGACTGCGTGCTGCTACAAATATTCATCTCCATCTGAGTCTACCCTCTAATAATATTCACAATCATGAAAGCCAATTTTTACTTATACAGGGTGAGTGTGAATTCGACCGACAAACTTGGTGGGGTGAATCCTTACGCAAAATAAGGTAGGGTTTACATTTGACAATTGTCCCGAAAGTGCATATGGAGGGTGTTAGGAGCCCTTGAAAACGTGTTTTCAAAATCGATTATAATTAAAATATCGAACAACGCTGGAGATGTAGCAACAACAATGTGGACATGTTTTGGGCTATAATAAGACGTCTGACCCCAACATGGTAAGATGGTACAAATCATCCCCCTTTACGGACAAATGGCATATTTGAAATTTCGATCGCATGAAATTTGGTAGCCGTAACGTGTAATCGTAATTTGACCGTTGTTTATGAAAGACCATGTTCAAATCAACAAAAAAGGTCGCCTTAGTACAAGACCCTTCGGCCAACCATTTCCCCAGAAACAGCGATGTAAGTAACGGAGGGTGGAGTGGAGTGTCGTTACCTAACGCCTGTGCGGATATGTAACATGTCTTGCACCACTACCACATAGCCATACTGAGCATTAAATCGTTCAAACGTGTCCGCCTCCTAGCGAGGTGATCCAGGTTCGATCCTCAATAGGGTCACCCTGGATATTCGCATGTGGGAATTGTGGTGAACAATGCCGCTGGTTGGAGAGTATTTCGGGGATCTCTCGTTTCCCCTCGTTGCCCTACATTTTCCCACAAGACTGTATCCGCTAAGAGGCGCCCACATTTGTCCACTCCTTCGTTTTGTTACATGTCGGATAGTACGTGGAGTCAGTGAAAAACAACAGGTACTGTGTAATTACATTTATTTACACATTACACATCTTTTAAAAAAGGCTCGATGCAATGGCCATCAAGTTCTACGCACAGTTCGCAACGACGCACCATGTTGTGTCAGTATGGCTCTGTGGTAGCGGTGCAAGACATGTTACATATCCACACAGGCGTTAGGTAACGACACTCCACTCCACCCTCCGTTACTTACATCGCTGTTTCTGGGGAAATGGTTGGCCGAAGGGTCTTGTACTAAGGCGACCTTTTTTGTTGATTTGAACATGGTCTTTCATAAACAATGGTCAAATTACGATTACACGTTACGGCTACCAAATTTCATGCGATCGAAATTTCAAATATGCCATTTGTCCATAAAGGGGGATGATTTGTACCATCTTACCATGTTGGGGTCAGACGTCTTATTATAGCCCAAAACATGTCCACATTGTTGTTGCTACATCTCCAGCGTTGTTCGATATTTTAATTATAATCGATTTTGAAAACACATTTTCAAGGGCTCCTAACACCCTTCATATGCACTTTCGGGACAATTGTCAAATGTAAACCC
>PNEQ01118814.1:0-17574 GCA_003012365.1 Medauroidea extradentata
ACGCCTTTCTTCACTAGGTATTCCACTGCCTCTTCTGAGATACAGGATATTTCAGCTCCGCTATCGAACAACGTTGGCAAAACTTCCCCGCAGATATTTAGCTTAAGTTCAGGGCAAAGAATGTCAAACTTTGTTTCCTCTATGTCTTCAGAGTCTTGCATTAAAAAATCTCTGTCATTCTCGCTATTAAAAATTTCATGTATTCTTAGCAAGTCTATGTCATTCCTCTCTGGTGTATGTGTGTGCACGGCCGCCATTTCGTGTTCATGACTTACGTTACGTCGACAAAATACTGTTTTCTGATCGCGATTTTCTCTGTGAATTTCATAAACACCTACCCCTTTACATGTCCCCTGAGGTGCTGCCTTACCAATAACTGGCGATCGGAGACCTTCATCACCAGACGAAACTAGTTTAAATTTTTCCTTCTTGGTGATGAAGAGCGTGATCATCTTTCGCTGTTTCCCGGTCCTTCATATTCGGGCGCGCTGGGATTCAATGGTTTATTATAATTTAAATAACCTTCGTTACATTTTCAGTTGGTGACCTGGATACTCTACGTCACTTGTTCTTCGGCGATGTTTTCCATACGTCACGTTTCTTGCTGTCTTCTGTTCCGCTTTCGCGATTCCTCGATCTTGACCTCGACGTTCGATGTTCCGATGATTTATTTCGTCGACCCTGTCGATGAAAATTTCGCGAATTTCTTGTTTTCCAGAATTTCTTCTTATTATCCTGGCTCTGGCGACTACCATATCCAACCTCGTCATCTGACTTGCTTTCGCGGATTTTACGCATTGCGTTTACTTCAACTTCACGGTCTTTATTTTCTCTACGCCAGAATTTATCTTTGCCTGGATAACCTTCATTTCCCGTAGGTCTCTCTCTATGGTTGTCCCATGGCTGACGACGCAGCTGATGCTCTAATTTGTCAAGCATTATTAGTTGTTCTCTAAATTCTGTCAAGGAAAGGTTATATTTTCCCACTAATGCTACTTGATATGCCGCTGGCATCTGAGTGGTTAACATTGAAATTAACTCTGTTTCAGTCATTTCAGGTGTGAGATGACGGCTTCGCTCGTATATCGAACTAATGTGTTCGTCTACTCTTTGGTTTCCTCTGGGATCATATTTCTCTTGGTGTTATATAAAATGAATGACAAGTTAACATTATAATTCTTATAATATAAAGAAATTTAAAGCAAAAAATACACTGAGTTACTGTATCAATAAGGTGATACATTGAATGGATTTACGGAGAATTCAGCTACAACCTATTATTTAGAATCTATGCTTAAAATACTGAGAATATTAATAATTGTTGATAGAATAAGGAATGTTCACAAATTTATTTATAATCGTTTGTGCAATTGTATTTTTAATTATTTAAATTGGAAATACCTATTTCTAGGACGACATAATATTGTAATGGCGTATGTACACAACAATACAGAACGTTATTCTGTCCCATTGCAAGAAACATTCAAAGATATTGGTATTTTCTCATTAAAAAAATTGTCTGTCTAATAACAAAATATGTCAGTAATTATTTACTATTTAGTCATAACGAAAAAAAATTTCCAACATCGTATTGAATAGCATAGTTTTTGTACATTCTACACACATTTACCCACTTTTTTTCTTCACCTGCTAGCGTTTGTGGATTTAGTTTAGAATAAATAACTTCAGTTATGTGTGTATGTCAAATTTCTGGTCCACTTACTACCATTATCTTCATTGATTTCCAGGAGAGTTATAGCTGTTTTAGTACGTAAAATTATCCATAACATCTGTGGCCTGTCACACCGATCTCAACGGACAATGTGGACGATACTCTTAACAATAACTTCCCAGTGTCCAGTTTTGGCGTTTATAATACCATCGTAAAATCGATTTTTAGCTACAACTTAAAAAATATATCACACTATTTTACCTTTCAATCTGCCGTTAATTAAAGGAATTGTGTGCTGCTGGGTAGAAGAGACGAGATAATTTTTCTCTCTAAATAAAGTACGGAGGTACATACAATGCTACCTGTTGGCATTTTATTGAACTTGGGGGCCATCACAACACTAACGATTCTAGTATTTCGAGAAATGTGTTCGTCGTGCCACCTATGAGTAAAATTTTAACTAAACAGGGTGGTTTAGTGCCACACACGCTACCAGGAAAAAAGCGGCCATAAACAAATGTTATTTCCTCTAAAGTCGTTTTCCCGACATTCGATTCGCCGAAAATGTAGTATCTTGCTATAAAACCCTCAAGGTCACAGTAACAACAAATCTTTTCGCCTCAAGTCGTTTTACCGAAAGTCGTTTCGCCGAAATTTATACGACAGCAGTTTCTTTTCAAACATTCATTTTCCCGAAAAATTTAATTGTGCATTCGTTTTGCCAAAAGTCGTTTACCCGAATTTTTCAGCATCACCTTCAACTTCACAGAAAGTCGTTTTACCGAAATTTATTTTCCTAAACAGTCGTTTTCCCTATGCTTTCGGGAAAACGGTTTTCGGGTAAATGGCGTGTACCCAGCCAGTGTGCTCCGATTTTAAGCACCGAGAGGAGAAGTCTGGAAGACACCAACTGCTCGAAGAACAAGAATGCAAGAGTTCACAACAAGCGATGAACTTTCACCTTAGAGTGACAAAAATGTTAGTAAAGATCAGAGAAATGAACTAGCTCTTAGTCCAAAATTAGAATTGAAAGAAAGGGATCGGTATCCTGGGTGAGCAGAGGTATTTAGACAAATGTTACAACCACAGCATAATGAACACAATCGGATTCTCTAGTCTACCAGAACTGAGAAAGTGCAGATGCAATAGCAAGCAAACACATCTACAACTGGTATTCCCTTTGAGTTTCAGAGGTGGTGAAGAAACTTCATAGTTTGTCAGCTAGAGGACATTTTGTAATCAGAAAGACTCTCAACTCTACTTGCAGAGAGATATTAAATGTTGGATCAGAACATATTACGTCTGTGCTTGGAGGAAGGAACCAGGAATAGGAGACGATGTCATTTTCAATATATGTATTTGGAACTCTGTTTGAGAGGTTGGCAGAATAAATGTTGGTTCTCTTGCCATTAACAATGTGGAACTATCGGGGATTATTTCACAAAGTGCCCTAAAGTCATATCGATAACTCCTCAAGATGCTAGCATATTGGCTGATACATTAGGTCAGCATGTATTCTCAATGTTTGGAATGCCACTTGAACTTAACTCTGACCAGGGCGTCAACTTATAAGCCACACTGTTCTAGATGGTGACAAAATTTCTAAAAATTAAGAAGACACTGATTAAACCTTTTTATCCTCAGACTGGATGGTCGAACAGCTGAACCATACTTTAGAACAATATCAGTAAATTTTTGTGGCAGATAATCAAAAGGATTGGGACTCCAAGATGCCTCTAATATAACATCGATTATTGTTATGCCGTCAATGAAACAATACGGATAACATCTTCGAAGTTGCTCATAACCATCGCCTCCGGTGATGTGTTGTTTGAGTGACTAACAAAAGTAGATCAGCCGGCTTCACTGACCATTTATGCCAGTTAACTGTGTCGCAAGTTGGGCATCATCTGTGACTTTGTTCAGCAACATTTAAGGGTCAAGAGTGACTAGAAAGAAGTGAAGTACGAGTGGAAGGGACTTAAAGAATATTTCAAGAGGGGCAGCTGATGTGGATGTACAACCTACAGCGACGAAAAGTATAATGCTGGGAAGGTCCTTACTTGTCAAGATGATGAATTATGTGGTTTTCTGGATTGTTTGTTGAGTCTCTCAGGCAAGAAAACCCTAGGTAGTAAATTCAGACAGATTGGCTCTCTATGATGGACAAGAGACTATATGTCTGTTCGGTATGAACAGCGTTACAAGCCGCGACTCTCGTGCGAGAAGCATAAGTTGAGTAGGCCAGTTGCAGGTTAAAAGGAAAGCAGCACACACTTAGTGACTAGCGTTTCTCTTTTTATCTTGCCGCAGAGACCATTTGCACACTTATCTTGATTTTCGTAAACACTCAGATAACAGTTAATATCACAGCCAAGAGAATTCTTCGACATACTCATGGGTCTCCGACTTTCAATAAGCCCTGATGCGACATGTTTCTCGTAACTCTGAGACAGAGATACTCCACGAGATTTCTGGACTCTTGATGAAGTGTATACTTATAAGAGATCTGTGCAACAGGCTGGAATTGTTATCCTGAGAGGCATCTTGTGTGCGAGTGAGTTAATTTTGGTGACAGCGATGGGTTGTGAAAGGTTTTCAAGTAGTAGTGTCAATGACGGCATTCTGCGACTTATAGAGAGCCAACGTGATGCTCCGAGACAGGATATCGTGTCCACCAATTGTGAGTGTTTGAAGATACATTTAATTGATATAGAGCTTGTGTAGAGGATTTATATCTGAGTTTGAATTTGTAAAAGTTATAATGTATTAATTGCTTGTTTTCTTCATCATGAACTAGAGACGTCATCGGGATTCCCTGATGATGCCGTTGCCTACATGACTATCGGCAAATGAAGAGTGAGATAATGTCTATTTAAGTCTTCTGGAGGCCAATTTTAAGTTTCTTGGGTTGTCTATTGTTACCTTTAGATCTCGATTCCGAGAGAGAGCACTCCAGCTGATCGGGAAAGAAACAACTCAAAATAGGCTATTCTAAGTGCACTGTCGGTTCGTCACCTCCTTATTTCGGCAAAGTTCGGGTTAGCGACTTCCCCCTCTAGCATTTTTCCCAACCATCTTAACTTACAGTTAACAACCAACTGGACAAAAATTAGTACTTAAAGTTTTTACGAAATAAGTACATGAAAAATAACTATTGGTCAAAATATTACTCTTGTAAGTTAATCATTTAATATATTAGCCGGTACGAATGTAACTTGCTGATTTTGGGATTATTATTAAGTAAAATAAAGAATATTTCTCGAAACTATTAGCACGGGATATTTTGTGCGCAGTGTGTTGCCACTATGTTTCTTTTCTACACAACACTCCACAAATGGCTGCTAGGAACTTGCCGAACAATACAAAATAACAACATTTCGTAAAAAATTAATAAGCCAATTTTGTATATGCTTGCCTTAATAAATAGTCAGTGCTCAAACATACACTGCAAGAACTAAAAGTCTATATAACCACTGGCGAAATATTTTATTGTTACACTAAGATGACAGTAATGTAAAATAACTATAAAAAATTATAGAAACACCTTTTGAAAATTAATTTACTTATGACTTGTCAACACTAGAATATAGCATACATAATATAATATATATAAAAAATATCGCATTTTTGTGACGAATCGAACTTCAAAATTATGTATTTCGGGCAAATACCATCCAAACATCTCTAACACTTGTTTTTTTAATGTTTGGTGCAGTGGCGATGCGGAAGCTTCCTCATCATCACTGCACCAAACATTTCCCCCTTTAATGTGACTTAATTTGAGTGACCCCTGTACTTTGTTTGAGACAATTTGTATAGTGACAATTTTTGAGACCCAAATGGACAAACACAAATTTACACCCAGCCAGACACTTGGCCACTTATCATTTGGAAAATATGGTAACTCATAATGATCTACTATCTAATATGGTAGCCTACTTGAATTGCGTAAAATACTTAAAAAGAGTTTCACAGTTTTAGCACTTCGAATATTGTTTAAGATACAGTAAAATTCATTGCATACATCGATAAAATATTGCGATACTTAAGTTAAAATGGGCATGTCATATTTTGCTCTTTTACAGGCATTACAGTAGCATAAAAATACAAATTAAAAACAATTCGGTTATTGCTTCGGAATACTAAAATATATTCTACCATAATAAGCTACACAAAAAAATTACAAACTTAGAGAAAGATATGAAGCAAGACATAACCACCTCTGGGTTACAAAACCAGAATGCTAACCACACACCTAACTCTCCAGTCTAAAATAATTACATTTAACAAATAAAATATAGTATTTATGTTAACATTTTTTAATTTGCGTATGCATTATGTAAGTATTTAATTATGTTTAATAAGCGGGGATATGAAACATATTGTGCATTTAATATTTACACGCATCAAGCCACCCTCCTAGTCCACAATATGATCTATAATAAGTGAGATATTGAGTTAATAACTCTTTACACCACTTCAAACTGTGGCTCTAACGAAACACTAATGTTATTACGTCAAAGACGACGTTTAGAGAGCGGAGATTCATAAATACTGTGCCGATCTATAATAAACGTAACCTTCACATTTTCATCCACCATGTTTGTTAACTAGAATTCCCGATCGTGAAACAGCTGTCGACTGCACATAGCACTCAAGAACTCCCGATCGGGATGAAACGAAATCGAGAGTAACCGAGACACTACATGTAACTTACAATAACTAAAACCTAAAAATGTCCAAGAATAGTTTTTTCACGACCGGGAACTGAATCTTGACAAACTTAGAATCAACCCCCTGGCCGCCGATTAAGGTCACTAAATGGGCCATAAAAAGCATACAAACTGCGAAATAACGGAGTCTTCTGAGAGTCTAAAGCGTGACTCGATTGCAGTGTGCATCGACGAGAAACACTTTTGGAGGTGGCGTCGAGTCTGGGTGTGTAAGGGACGAGCAACACTCAGGGGTGTAGTATTAACAACAGCAGTGACGAAGGTGTCGGTACGCTACAGAGGAGTGCTGTTATGGGTCGACAAGCAAAAAGGAGGTGTGCGACAGGAGTCGAGCCGAAGACCTCGAGATGTGAAGACAGTAGTGCACTCGGGATGCTTCGCAGCCACATGGAGCCTTCACCACTTCAGGCTATTAAGGTTGGACATTGTGACTATTTGAAAGACTGTTAATTGGATAAATGATTCAAATTTACTGTGATTTTTAGTATTTTATTAATGGTAAACATTTTTGTTCTTAAATGTCATAGTTAAAGAATGTTTCTCTGATGCAGTAGTAATTGTATGCATAATAAAAGTTCTGTAACAGCCGTAGTTGATTGCTGTTTTGTGTATTTTTGAAAGCTTTGTGAGCTAATAAATCAATAACTTAATCAAATTCTTTAAATTTCCAATTATAAGACCTCTGTCGTTAAGAGCTTATAGAATGGCCCATATGTAATTTTGTAATCTTATAACACTGGTGTCAGAAGTGGATAGAGGCAGAAATTAATGTAATAATTAATTCTATACATTAAATCATTGCATACTGTTGATATTTAAACAAATTGAGGTACTTTATAAATTTTATATTATTATTTGAATTATATAGGTGCATGATAACAAATAGCATGTCAGCAGTAATTGAAGCTCTAATGACCCTCATTGCCGGAAAGAGTGGCCAATGAAGCGGTCAAATAAATTCAGTCAAAGACAGTGTAATTGAGAATGTAGATAAGAAAATGAATAATGGAAATAAGAAAATTGAGAATATAAACGATAATGTACATAAGAAAATGCTTAATGTAAATAACGAAATTGTGAATGTAAATTCAAACAAAGACAAGAAAATAGACAATGGAAATGGAAATGTAAATAAGCAAATTGATAATACAACTAAGCAAGTAGAGAATATTAGTAATCTTGTAAACAATGTAAGTTAAAAGGTACACAAAGTGAACAAAATGGTAGACAGAAAAATAGACGACGTGAATTAGATTATCTACCAGAAAATTGGCAATGTAAATGTGAAGGTAAACAGCATAACGATAAGGTAGAACAGCAAATAAGTGATCTGAGAAATGTGTAGCAAGACAATTGTCATCGTAAGGAAGGTGGCCATCTTGTTACTTGCAGATTAAACAGGCTCAGTGCTTAGTCAAAACCTGAAAGCAGCGAAGAAAAGACCACGAAGTTAGAACCATGCTCTAGCGTGACATATAACTGAGCGTAAAATGGGCTGCAACAAATTTTGTGCGTCTAGTTTGTGAGCATCGAATGTTGGGAAGGGGATTTCTGTCAAGCCTGTTCCTTACGATTGCTAGACTTTATGACAAGAGTACAAAAACTAGTTCGAGATTGTGCAACCATACATAACTGGTCTGGTCTTGCTGCCGTGAACCACAATGTCTAGAATTTTCGACAGTATTCACTAACTTGGAGCAGCGCTTCAGCGGCAAGTACTTACAACATGCCCACCATGCCCAACTAAGAAGCCGCACCCAGAGATCAGGGGAGCCGCAGCAAGAATTGTGGCAGGACATTGTGCGACTCGCCCGTTTCTCGCTCTCGAGGGGTGTCCAGTTTAGGCACGAGATATCATAGTAGTCGACTTCTTTGTCGATGCAATCACCGATGTACAGGTGTGACATGCATTGCGCCTGGCGGCCCCAAGGACTGTGCAGGATGCCCTCACCAGAGCACTGCAGATCTGATCTGCAAGAAGGCCATCAACTCGTCATGCTGAGCAGGTGGTTGCACTGTCGGGCGACGAGAGAGTTAACCGCCAAGAGAATATCCTGAAGATAATGTAAACAACGATTAATGTAATCAAAAATTGAATTTCTTCGATTGCATGTCTCCCTCTACTAAAGAGGCAACCAAAGTGTTGCAAGTTTGAGCAACATGGACACCTGAGAGCCCAGTGCACGCAGCTGCAGCAAAAAAACACTAACGAAGAGCAATATGAGGCTACCCAATCTGCCAGCCTATCGGGTGTGCCTCGCTCTCGACCAGAAGGACGACAGAAGCATTGGATGTTTTGATGACATAGACGTTTGAGATCCCAGTGCCCACAATGGCAACCTAATAACTGTAGTAATGAGTAAGGACGAACTCTTATGGAGGGAAGAATGGTGAAGGTCAAGAAAGAGGCCCCATTATTTCTACAAGTATGCTGAGTGAAACAAGAGTTTGATGATATCCTAGTGGAGGGCAGACTTGGTAATGTTTCTTGCCACATGGTTGTAGACACCGGAGCAACCATTACTGCTGTCTGACCGGACATCTTGGGGCCTTCTCGCGAGCAGTCACAGGGTCATAATTTCAAACGATGCTTTCTGACGACAGTGACAGGCGAGACTACACCAGTGAAAAGGAAGAAGGTACAAGGGTGACCTCTGCACTTAACACGAAGTGTATATAGCCGACATTAAAGACGGATATTTAATTAGCCTTGATGTGTTAAGCACAGAGTGCTGCACAGACATTCAGTTGAGAGTACTAAATGCTGGCAAACAAGAACTGGAAATGGTGCCACGAAACGAAATATCCTCGCCAGCCAGCTGCCGATTAGTATGTTGCGAGACGACTGTGCTGCCGGCATACAGTGATATCGTGAGCCCTGCACACTGTCAAGGCAATTTTGTGCGGCGTGTGGCTCTAGTCAAACATTTAAGTAGAGGAAGCCGCTTACCTTTTGAGGTGGAGTAGCAAGAACATTGCTCTAGAAATCTACATTTTCGAATGGTCAACTAGACGGACAGGACGATCCGGTATGAGAAGGGGGCCAACATAGGGATGTACAAGCTAGTCTCCCAAATAAATACAACTGACAAGTGATTCATGAAATCAGAGGACCTTGATGGCCCTATGCCAGAACCATGCAAGGAACTACAGACTAGAACTGGAGCAAACCTGAACCGGAGACAAGAAGTAATACTGCTGGAATATAGCTCTGTCTCCCGAGCGATATGATGTTCGGATGACCGGCAGAGGAATACCAAATTGCATCCTTAGTATATGCCAGAGAATTATGTCACCAATTGGTTCACACTCACAACCTTGCCCGGCGACACCTTAGTATTAACACCGACAAGATGAAGACTCGCTACGATAGGAATACACCAGATGAAACATTCCCATACTGACAAATGTTGTGGTTGTACAACCCACAGAGATAGAAGGGGTTTTGCAACAAGCTACAGAAGAATTGGGAAAGCCCTTATGAAATATTAAAGAATATGAGTGATGCGATGTTTCGGATTGTTCGTCAAGGCTCTCGGATTAGAGAATCTAAATTCGTCCACATCGATGTACTTAAGAAGGGGGTGGTGTTGTTTAGCTGAAGCATGTTGCATTATACTAGGTGGACAGTCCCATGAGTCGACCACAGTGATGTTAGAGTATTCCTAGGGGTGCTACAATACACCCGAGAGATGTCATCGGGATTCCCTGATGAAGCCTCTGTCTACATGACTCTCTGCAAATAAGAATGAGGTAATGTCTGTTTTAGGCCGCTCGTCACCATGTTGCGCCGCCGATTGATGTCACTAAATGAGCCATATAAAAACCTCCGAACTGCAAAAAAAAAGTTCTCTGAAAGTCTTAAGCATTATTCGAGTGTGGCGTGTGTCAACAAGGAGCTACTTTGGAGGCGACATCGAGGCTGGGCGACACCAACGAGCTGTGGAAGGGAAGAGCAACACATAGGGTGTTGTATCAACAGCAGCAGTGAAGAAAGTGTCAACATGCTACAGAGAGGCGGTGAACTGTTGAGAACAACACTAGGGGTGTTGTATCAAAGAGAGCAGTAACTGGCCACTTAAGGAGACTGTCTACCTAGTGGTTCAAGAGAAGGTGTGCTTCGGTACCAGCAGAGGGGAGATTTCGTTATTGGTCCATCTAGAAGAACGTGCTAAGCTTGTGGAGAGATACTGGTGGCTTTGTGATATCCGAGTCTACTGTGAGGCTGCAGACACATCCCTTCTGAGCAGTATTAGGCGAAACAAGACGACTGCTGCTACGGGTCGACGAACAAATAGGAGGTGCATGACGGGAGTCGAACCGAAGACCTCAAAAGGGAAGACAGCATTGCACTCGGGGTGCTGCGCAGCACAAGGTGAGCCATCACAACTTCAGGCTTTTTTTTAGGTTGGACATTGTGACTATTTGAACGACAGTTGATAGATGACTGAACATTTATTGTGATTCGTAGTCTGTAATTAATTTATAGTAAAGATTTTTTTTAATGTCAAAGTTAATTGACGTTTCTGTGGCGCAGTAGTAATTGTGTGCAAAATATGTACTGGGAAAGCCATAGTTGATTGCTGTTTTGTGAATTTTGAAAGCTTTGTGAGCTTGTAAATTAATAACATAATAAAACTTATTTAATTTCTAATTATATGGCCTCTAAGAGCTCAGAGAATTGCCCACATGTAATTTTGCAAACTTACGGCGTAAATAGGTTATAATCATGTTGCATCATACGTCTGCCAATCTCTAACTTCAGACACGGACTAGAACATTATACGGATTGTACTGTACAAAAAGATCTTATGTAGTTGACTTAGCAATACGTTTTACGCGTAATAATCTTGCTAGAGACTTGTCAAACAAATGATATGTCCTTACTACTTTAATTAAAAATCGCAATACGTAATGTATTTATCGTATGTAATAAGCAAGTGTGAGCTTTGAATGTAACATTTTTATATACAATCAGCAAAATACTGAACACAAGTTTGTCTCTGAATCGAAGTATATATTTAGTACAGGTAATATACGGAATGTTATTTGCCCCTGCATACCACACTTTCAGCAGCACTCACATTGGTGTATTATTACACTAAGAAATAATAATAAGCTACGTTATTAAATAGCGCAAGGTTCGCGGTGGTCGAGGGGGACTTGGCTCAGTGGATGGCCGACCCCCCGTGGCTCAGTTGGTTGAGCGGCCGGCTTGGGTGCCGGGGTTGGGGGGGGGTTCTGGGTTCGATTATTAGGTCTGGCGGGTGTAAATTTGTGTTTATCCATTTGGGTCTCAAGAATTGGCATTATGCAAATTGTCACACGAAAAGTACTGGGTACACTAAAATTTAGTCACATTAAAGGGGGAATGGTTGGTGCAGTGGTGATGCGGAAGCTTCATCATCGCCGCTGCACCAAACCATTTCTATATATTAAAAACACAATGGTTAGCGTTCCTGGCTGCTGAGGCAGGGGTCCCGGGTTCGATTCCCGGCTGGGGAGGTGATATTTACAACCACTTCCTCGGGTTCAGGACTGGGTGTTTGTGTTCGTCTTGCCTGTGTGCCAAACGACAACTTACAATTATAGCGAAAACTACACAATACAAAGTTACTGGGGAGAGCATTAATTAACCAACTTAAAGGGGGGAAGATGTTTGGTGCAGTGGCGAGGCGTCAGCCTTGCCATTGTACCAAACATTGTATATAAAAAAAGGGGATCAGACCTCTTGCCTCCCACCTAGGCGATCCGAGCTCGATCCTCTTCGGGTTCGGTCCCGAATTTTTCGCATCTGGGAAACGTGGCGGACGTTGCCGGTTCCCGGCTGATTTCCTCGGAGATCTCCCTTTCTAATTCCGTCACTGCTCCATACTCACTTCACCTAAGCCATTTTTCGGGTTGGACGGGCGACAGGTGTGTCTAGCTAGTCGAGCAGCCGGACCAACCTTTCACCCCAGCCTTCTTTCTTACACACTGTGACACAGCCCGGAGGCGGGAAAATTTAGTGGATTTTCAATTTTATTACGCAATTAAAAAAAATATATATATAAAGGTTTTCTGATGCATTGTAACGGGTCACCTATAATATATTCGAAAAAAAAAATTACCTGACAAATATAAAATATTAAGAGTTCTTTTAGTTATATATTACACTGTGATTCAATGATGTGGATTGTTTACATCAGCTCGTAGTAAGATACGTCAGTGAGAGTACGTATAAACGGAACAGTACATATGCCACAAGCCCACACACGTGTATCATCAATCGAGTTGCGCAACAAGGGTTTTAAATTAATTAAAATTTAGCGAATATGTACTAAGTATGCACTAAGTTAATACAAAAACTACCTATGGCATCAGTAACCGTGAACTGTAGAATTTTTATCGTTATCGAAAAATCACTGAAAACGAACTGCATTTTATCGAATGTAAAAAGAATATAAACGACTACGCTACGGAAGTCGGCTACGAGACATGAGCTACTGCAAATAAGCGACAGTAAAATTATTTAGACTATTGCAGTGTAAGTATCGTTTGACATTAACCGTATCTGTGCACTACGAAAATGTTAATTATGAGAAAAAGAGCCCACGATGGGTCAGCTTAGTCATTATAACAGTTTAAGTTTATTTTTCCTATTTCATAACTTCCACGGCCACATGCATGTCTGCTGCTGTTGGTACATGAACGTCACGAATATTCCACTTGGCTTCTAGGCGTTCTTCCCTTGTTTCCTACGAACTACAGGTATGCTTATCACGTACGGAAACAGAAGCTGCACAGTTGCAGTTTTAGTATCTGGTTAGCATCATGAAACTTTATGAAATAAATTTATGTAAACGACTGTGGCAATGTTTAAGTATGTTTACATTGTGCAAATGTAAACACGAACACGTTGGTATGTTTTAAATTTTCATGAGGATTTGAAACGATCTGAGTTTTCAGGTATCTAAATTGGAAAATAAAATTGTCTACTATATGCGTCAACTAAGACTACAGAAATATGTTTCCATCATGACAATGAGTTTTTTAAATACACATTTCTGGCTTCCGCAGCTATTGTTTATGAAATACTGGTTTCTGGGTTGTAGAGGCGTCACTGCCATTTCTCTTCCCGACGTTTCGGAAAACATTCCAACCTCCTCCTCCACTTTTTGTAAAATAATGGTTTTGTAAAATTACACGTTTTAATGTTAAGTTTGGAATACACCTCTATAAATGAGTTGTTGTAATAGTGTGTTACAGCTGGATAGTAGTAGATGGAAAATGTTCCTCCGGGGACAAGGGGGTGGGGGTTGCGGAGCCGGAGCCAGAGCAGCCATCTTGGATGACGTCACCCGTCCGCCATCTTGGATGACGTCACCCGGACGCCATCTTGGATTGCGTCTCTTCCGGTCGCCATCTTGGATTGCATCACTTCCGGCCGCCATATTGGATTGCATCACCTGTCTTTGATGACGTCACTTAATTTTCTAGAATTTTCTACTCGGTCATTCCATGGCTCCCCATTCCAATCCCCCTGCTCAACTTTCCCATGCTCTGTCATTCCAGCTTCTCAGATAAAACCCCCACTCTGTCTATCTCCTTATGTGGAATCGACCATGACCTGTAACTTTCTCATGCTCTGTCATTCCAGCTCCACAGATAAAACTCCCACTCTGTCTATCTCCTCTTGTGGAATCGTCCATGGCCTGTAACATTCTCATGCTCTGTCATTCCAGCTCCACCCCACTCTGTCTATGAGGAATCGACCATGGCCTGTAACTTTCTCATGCTCTGTCATTCCAGCTCCACAGATAAAAACCCCACTCTGTCTATCTCCTTATATGGAATCGACCATGACCTGAAACTTTCTCATACTCTGTCACTCCAGCTCCACAGATAAAACCCCCACTATGTCTATGAGGAATCGACCATGACCTGTAACTTTCTCATGCTATGTCATTCGAACTCCACCCCCACTCTGTCTATGAGGAATCGACCATGGCCTATAACTTTATCATGCTCTGACTCCACAGGCCGATCCCCCCACTCTGACTCTCAGCCCTCGACCATGACCTGTAACTCATACTCTGTCATTACATTCGGCTCCACCCCCATTCTGTCTATGTGGAATCGACCATGGCCTGTAACTCATGCTCTTGTCATTCTCTGGCTCCACACCCACTCTGCCTACGTGGAATTGACCATGGCCTGTAACTTTCTCATGCACTTGTCATTCTCCGGCTCCTCACCCACTCTATGTGGAATCGACCATGGACTGTACCTTTCTCATGCTCTATCATTCTCCGACTCCACATTCACTCTGTCTATCTCCTCTTGTGGAATCGTCCATGGCCTGTAACTTTCTCATGCTCTGTCATTCCAGCTCCACCCCCACTCTGTCTATGAGGAATTGACCATGGCCTATAACTTTCTCATGCTCTGTCATTCCAGCTCCACAGATAAAACCCCCACTCTGTCTATCTCCTCTTGTGGAATCGTCCATGGCCTGTAACTTTCTCATGCTCTGTCATTCCAGCTCCACCCCTAATCTGTCTATGAGTATTCGACCAAGTTCTGTATCATTCTCATGGTGTGTCATTCTTGGGCCCCACAGATAAATCACCTACTCTGTCTCTACAGTGTTACTCTTGTACCTTCTACTAAACTCATGCTCTATCATTCGTCAGCTCCACAGGTCAATCCCCCACTATGTCTATGAGGAATCGACCATGATCTATAACTTTCTCATGCTCTGTCATTCCTGGACTCCCCATTGACATTTTGTTGCATGTACCTTCTTCCTTCACACAAGACACTGACCCAAGACTAGCATGAATGTATGTAGGTAAGATGTATGTGTAGAGATTAGCAATAAATGATTTTCTGTATCATCAAATATATATAGTTTTTATTACAAACCATTTGTATCACATGTACGTGTAGAGGTTAGCATCAAATGATTTGCTGTACCAATCAAAAGTGTATAGTTTCCATTACAAACCATTCGACACACATACCTGCTTCTTTGAGTAAACAAACTCACGAGATACGAAACGTTAACAAACGATATGCAGTACCAATTAAATTGTATAGTTATCATTACTAGATATTACAAACCATTCGACGTATATGCGTGCCTGCTTCCTGGGGAATTAGGCAAAAGTAAACAGAGATACGAACATTTGTAGCACTTTAACATGTATTTTAAGATGTGTGTGTAGAGGTTAGCATTAAATGATTTGCAGTACCAATCAAAAGTGTATAGTTTCCATTACAAACCATTTGACACACGTGTCTGCTTCCTTGAGTAAACAATCACACAGAAACATTATAAAATGATTTGCAGTACCAATTAAAAGTGCATGGTCATCATTACTAGATATTACAAACCGTTTGACGTATATGTGCCTGCTTCTTGGGGAATTAGGCAAAAGTAAACATAGATAACGAAACAACATTGTACGCACTGTTTGCATGATTAAATAATGTCTCACATACACACGAGTTCAAATTAAACGAATTTATTAATGGAAATATATGCACAAAAAAACTATTTTCGCTGTACAATTTCGTGCAGCTGTCTGACTTCACCCCGCAGGCTTCTTATCTCCTCCAGCAAGTTCTAAACGCCTCTTTCTTGAAGCCTGCATGATGTGTGGTTGGCAGCAGCAGCTTCCCCCCGGTGAAGACACACCTCGTCGTAGTCGTCCCTCGTCGTAATCTCTTCCTCACAAATGTTCAATTGACGATGCCTGTGAGATTGGAGAGTTCCCTGCCCATGCAACATACAGCATGGACGATGCTTGTCGATGGCATGCAGCTAGTGGTAGTGGAGATATCCAACCTCCCCTAGGCACCTCTTGGTTTCGAAGAAGAGACCTGTCTCGAATAACTTCATCAACCATCACAGCAGCACGAAACTTTTCCATTTCGTTTTACCTCTCGAGTAACCTGATGGCTGTCTGCATGCGGTGCGCAGGTCGGGTCACATGGTCAGGCACCTGGTGCCTACCTGTCGCATGAGAGGTGTGCAGGTCGCGACGAGCACAGAGCATCAGCCCTGGTGTCACCTGACTAATGGGACTGAGTAACCGTAGCGAGCCTGCTTCGTCACAGCATTGGCTGTGCAGGTTTCTCCATGCACACTACCAATAAGGCCGAGTAACCATACACTAGCATAAGAGGGCTCGAGTTAGCTTTGGTGCTTGCTATTCATTGAGTTCATTAAAATAACCATTTTGTTCAATTACTAGTCTGTAATGCTGGAATATCATGCGAGGCATCAAATCCAAGCCAACGCACCAAAATATTGTTTCCTTTACGCTGCACAACTTTCTCAATCAGATATGTGTTTAGATACTTTGTAACTTGAATTCCTTCTGAGCATAAACCTCCTCGGATAGATCTACCATCCATGTCCTCGAGAAAGTAAGTCCTTGGTGACGAATCATGATGATCTTCAGTGCTCCAGTTTGACGTGTATCTTTTAGCAAATTTTCCTTTCTGTTTGGATATCCGGAAAAAGTCTCGAACTTTTTTCTTTGGTTTGTACGAGTCCAGTTTCTTCTTATTTCTGTGGACAGATCGCTGCCAGCACGCAACTGCAGCTGTGCGAGTTTCGTCATCCACCAGCCGCTCCAACAAGGAAGTGAGCTGCTTGGTGTGTATCATAGAAGACTTAAGCCAAGCGTGGAATGGGCATTAGGAAGGAGGCAGTAGTGGTCCTAATTTTCAAACAGAGGAAGGCCTGACATAGTCGCTAAGTGGTGGTTGTGAATCCATCTTACAAGTAGCCATACGGGCGTAAAACTAAATTTGAATTATTTCGGCAATCCCCCGCTCTGGCTCTTAAGACCAATCCCACCCATCCTTTATCTTGATGACGTCGCTCTTCAGTATCATTTAAGACACTATGCAAATTTCCATGCTCCATCTTATTTTACATGGCGGAGTTCAGGCAGAAACAGAATTATATCGCTGACTGATAAGTAACACTGAGACTATTTATCAATATAAAGGAGAAAGAATTACAAAACCCCGAGTGCACCTCTGTTTTCACGCTTGAGGTCTTCGGTTCGACTCCCGTCGCCTTTGAATATTTATGTACGGAATCGGATTTATACAAATTATATATTTTGTATTCGTGATAATTTAATACATTTTCAAATTATTTAGGAC